>WNWU01013452.1:1215024-1255045 GCA_012654045.1 Ptyas mucosa
CTCCTGAACAAGATCGCAAATGAGGGGGGAGCAGACCTGGCAGGTATCACCGAGACTTGTTTAGATTCTGCTTGCTCAAAACTTGTTCTGCAGAAAAAAATATTACTTGTTCCTATTCATTATCATAGCGTTTTGATTTTTCTTTTCCAGATCAACATTAGTGAAATGTGAATTATTTTTTAGACTGCAGTAACAGGCTAACATGAATATATATAATTTGCAATTTACTTCTGAGCAAGGCATCTTTTTCTTTACTGTACTATATTGAATATTTATTCTCTGGTTATAAAAGCAGTATATATTTTAATATTATTTAAATAAATTAATGTCAGGCACAAACCCAGAGATAAAGACTGTGAGATCCAATTGAGTTCAATCTTTTATTTGCTTGCATCTAATGGACATAAAGTTGCCAAAGTAAAGCAATAACTTTCTAGTCTACCAAATATATATTGGGAGAGTCTATTATATGGCTACCTTCCCCCTCCCACTCGGGACAGCAGTCTCTTAATCGGGCCTCTTGGAAGTCTCTGATTGGCCAAGTACTCCTCTGTTGCTACAGATGCACATTCCATCACAGTTAGCAATATATGACTCTTGAAGCTATTTTGGATCAGGTGATGTAAACAAGAAACTCCTCATTTTATTATTCTGGTATTGAGATTTTTAGATGAGTATGGTTATGTTCAAATTGTTGCCACTTATACACATATCCCTCCAATTAAATAATTATTTAATCTATAATAGGAAAACGGTAAGATGATAATAGAATAAAAGTTCAGGACGGACCATTAGGCCACTGAATTCAAGCAGGAATCCAGTTTAAAGCATGTCTAACAAATAAGCCTTCAACTACTTGCAATGAATCAAATCTACTTCTCTAGATAAATGTACACTCAAACTGCCCTTATTTTAGGAAATATTTTTCCTAATATTTAACTGGAATCAGGCCTTCTTCTAACTTAAAACCATTATTCTGTGTTCCCTGTCACAAAGACTGGCAGCACAGTACAATAAGATGAATGGCTGGCTGAGTAGTTTTGGAAGAAATGTCATCAGTAATCGGCAATTACTGTTGCTGTTATTATTGTGGATTGGAAGAAAGCATATTAAGTATTTCTGAAGTCTGTTAGCATTATTGCTGTCAATCTGAGTCCAAGAAAGGACCATCTCTTTTGGTCAGAATCAATCCCTGGTCTGGACTAGCTAATAGCAGTTTTGAGTGGAGGTGGAATCTGTATAGAAAGCAGGAAAGGGAGGAATCTTGGTCTTTCTCCTGTTTCAGGTTGCATCACTTCACAATGCTGCATTTTGAGCTGCTTTTAAACCTGAGTTTATAAGTTTAGCAGGGTCCTAAACTTATATTTAAAAATTGCTTGATTCTACTGCCCCAGGCATAGGGTAGAGATTTTAAGGTAAAGTGAGAGCGAGTTCTCCTCAATACCCCTAGCAACTTCCCTCTCCATTATCAGATATTAACTGGGCTACTTTTTAATATCCAACCTGTTTTAAGTAATGTGATTGGCAAATATCTTCTCAAAGCCACCAATACCTTTTATTAGCTTGCTTTGCAAACAAACACTGTTTGGCAGGATAGGGACTGTCAATGGGATCAGCAAAGGGGCAAAATGCTACTGGTTCAGGTGAACTTGTAGTAATAAAAGTTACTGGTTCGGGCGAACTGGTAGTAAAAAAATGCTACAGGTTTGTACGAACTGGTATTTCCGATAAGCTGTGCCACACGATTTATATTTGCTAGCGAATCTAAATCGCGCAGCACAGCTGTTCCCCCCTCGCTGTTCTACTTACCTTAGAAAAGGCTTCTTAAGCCTCCTTTTTCAGCGCTGCGCAGTAGCACCTGTGATGCGCATGCGCACAAAGCGTGTGTTTGGTGTGCATGCATGCAGCGAACTTGTAGCAGACTTTGGAGCATTTCATCACTGATAATAAGGGATCTAGAGTCTAAATTATACAATGAATGATTGAGGGAATTAGATTTGTTTAGTCTAATGAAGAGGGGATTGGGGTGATGTAATAGTACCAGTAGTATTCTAATACTTAAGGGGCTATTGACATATTATCCAAGTATCAGGAGGCAGGACAAGTAATGGGTGGAAGATTATTAGAGAGTTCCAAACTACAATTAAGAAATTTCCTGACAAGTGAGAACAATTACTGTATTTTTCGTACTGTGAGATGCACCTGACCATAAGATGCACTTAGGTTTAGAGGAGGAAAACAAGAAAAAAAATATGAATATGGAGCGCCGTCTCACTGTGAATATGGAGTGCCGAATATGGAGCAGCAGTGCAGTGAGGGCAGGAGGTGGAGCCGGAGAGGATACAGATAGGTGTCCTTTCATGTGCCACTCTGCCTATTGACTCCTGCACTTCAAAAAGAGACAGAAGAGGCGGGGTTCAGTACTGTAAAAGGATCCCACTGTTGTGGCCCAGCTGCTATTAACCATATTCACTCCATAGGATGCACAGACATTTCCACCCACTTTTTTGGGGAAAAAAGTGTGTCTTATGGAGTGAAAAATACAGTAATCAGTGGAACAGCTCACCTCCATAGGTGCTCTATTGTTCTCACTTCAAGAACAGATTGGATAGCCATTTCTGCGAATGGTATGGTGTCTAGCAGGAGGTTGGACTTAAAAAACCTCCACGGTTCCTTCCAACCCTATTATTCTAGGTTGTGTGTGTGTGTGCGCGCGCGCGCGTGCGACTGACAGTATAAGAAAACCAGCTACAGCCTAATGCAGATTCTAACTGTACAGAATTTCTAGAAATAAAGTGACAAGAATGCCAGAAGAAGGTGGAGATCCACTACTCTTTGTATACCCAACTGGATTGGAATATCCAAAAGGACTGTAATTCCAATTAGCACTTACAATATATTTCAAATAAGACCAAAAATATGGTAATTAAACTGCAAAGTATTTACACTGAGTAATTCCCACAATAGGAACAAAATTTATTTGCTGTCTGAAACTCCTCAATAATACTAGAGATTTCTTTATGTTAGCAATCTGAAAAGAAACAAAAAAATGATATTTATCTAATCTTTTAAGTCATAGAAATTTTTAATGATAAAAAAACGAGAAAGAAATTAACTCTACCCCAATTTATATTTTTTATCTGGTATTTACACATGATATTGAACTTCATTTAAGGTTTTAAACTTATTTAGGCAATTTTCTTGATTCTCAGTACAGGTAATCCTCAACTTACAACAGTTTACTTACTTATGACTGTTTTTTAGAGTTATGGAACAGTACAACATCCCCATGGTCACATGATCAAAATTAAGATGCTTGGCAACTGACTCATATTTATGATAACTGCAATGTCCTGGGGTAATTTTTTGCTACTTTCTGACAAGGAAGGTCATAAAATGGGGTATAACTCATTTAGCAAAAGTCTTACTTAGCAACAGAAATTTTGAGCTCAATTGTGGTCATAAATCGAAAACTACCTGTACTTTATAAAAATTATTTATTATATATGGAAATCTGATCCCAGTAGTTATTGAATTATTTATAAATTTTACTATAATATGAATAAAATTAAGATATATAAAGAACAGTACCTTTGTGATAGGAAGATCCTTGGATTTAGTCTCAAAGAGATGTTCTAATTTTGCGGTGTCTACTTTAATAGGCTCTAGTTTTGACCACAGGAATCCTTTGCAGTGTCTGTTTTTCTTGAACTGCCATTCAAATGGCCTCACCTCATTCCAAAAGAGACGAATGGTTTTCTTCTTTTTTATAAAGTTTGCTTGATCTCTAGGAAGTGGGGATGACCCTAAACCTTGAGGAGTGCTTGATAGACATGGAGCCAATAAATTACCAGAAGGTGGGGGTGGAAGAGGACACCTATAAAGCAATGGAGGGGGTGGAGGAGGAAAACCTAAAACAGAAGGTATGGGTGGGGGAGGGGGAACCAGGGCATCACTAGGAGTGATCTGTATGTCCAATATGTCAATATCATCCTCATCTCCTAAATCTGTGAAATCCATATCTCTGATTTTCAGTTTTCTTGGACTAGCCAAGAGTTGATCCCAAATAAAGTCAGATTCTGTTTTAACTTGCAGTGGTGTTTTTTCAGAAATCTTTTCATTAAAATCATTTTCAGGTAAATTAGAAATTTTGGCCACATCACCACTGTTGAATCTTTCTGCAAAGATCTTTACATTGCCTTGATTTTCCAAACTTCCAATCTCCATTTTTTTTATACATTCATCTTTGGCCTGCTTACTAGTTTGTAGGACTGAAATCCTGCTGGGTAAACTGATTTCAGTATCTTCACTTGCATTCAACACCTTCTTTATATCTATCTTTGCCTCCAATTCTTTAACTCTTTCATCCTTGGTAAAAGGCAAATTATTGTGGGCATACAGCATATCCAGCATGAACCGTTTATTGTTGAGGATGTTGTTGTATTGGTCATTCACATCATCATCTTGTATGGATTGCAAACACGGGCCTGAAACATTGAATAGTAATGAGACACATTTGCTGAGAATATATAAAAAACAGTATTGTTTTCAACCTGGAATAAACTTGATAGTCAGAAATGATGTAACAGAATTGTAACCCTACTTAGTAAAATGGGAAGGGATATGTGAGGCGACTTTCTTCCTGTTTCAAAAGAAAGTTGCTTAAAATAAAGGAAAGCAGCTTATTAAAAGGAATGAGAATTTTTCATGCTTTAGTTTAAAAAATGAATGAGATTCATAGAAAAGCAAGATACATCTATTTTAAAATATATTTTATAAGATAGAGACATTAGTGTCTGAGATTAGAGTTCCATCTGCAATAATGAATTTGGAATGTAATACCTATTATATCAGAAGATAAAACTTAGACTCAGATAACATTATCACCTTTATTATTTTTAATATTAGTGTTCATTATTTTTATTGGATACTTTAATTAGATCGTACAATTTTCTCACATTAGTTATCCTAATCTTCCATATGACCAGTAATTCTTAGCAAAGCTAAATAGGATTATATACAATGTGTGCACTGATTTGGAATGGCTTTTCAGAGTTTTAGTTAAGGATCTTTTCCAGTTCCACCTAAGAAATAGAACACATGCAGAAAACATGGATTCTACTTCCCAACTAGTGTGCTTTCGCATTAAGTAGAATTCCCTTTCCTCCCAGAGAATATTTTGCATGTTTTTTTGTGTATTATAGAAAGAATAAATCCACTATAGTATATATTTTTCCTAGCTATCAAGCATTATTATATTATTAATATATTATTACATTATAGAGCCATTGTGGCACAACACTGAGCATCACAAATATGAGTCAGTTGTCAAGTGTCTGAGTTTTGATCATGTGACCATGGGGCTACTGCAATGGTCGTAAGTGTGAAAAATGGTCATAGGTCACCTTTTTCAATGGCATTGTAACTTTGAACGGTCACTAAATGAACTGTTGTAAGTTGAGGGCTATCTGTACATTCCAAATTCATCAGTGCAGGTAGAATTCTAATCTAAGATACATTAAATTGTCTCTATTTTATAAAACACATTTAAAAATAGCTCTATCTTGTTTTATGAATCTCATCCATTTTTTATAATTAACACATAAAAAGTTCTCATTTCTTTTAATAAACTTCTTCCTTTATTTTAAGCAGCTTTCTTTTGAAAGGAAGATTGTATCATTAATTTTCCTATTTAATTACATAATTAACTAATAATTACATTTTTTTTAAAAATTAAGTGAAGAAAAATAGCTTTGATCCTAAGGCAGGTGAAGTCCTTGTTATCATTGTTAGAAATTGCAATAGACCTTCCATAAATGAATAGCAAATTCTCTTTGGCAATTACATGAGAAGGTAGAAAAATCTTCTAGTGAAGAATTATATTCTATTGATTAATATTTTTGCTTCACTATATTATTGTTTCTTTTTAAAAAAAATCTATTTTCATGAGTTTTCAACAAAGTTTCAGCATTTTGTTTTCACTGTGTTGAACAGTAAGCATAATTCAAATATAGTTCTAAGATGCTGACAGGACTTATAGAATAAGCATCTGTCAGCATAAAACCCAGTTTAGTAAGCCAGGTTTAAGCAAAATCTCTGCACCAAATCAGTTAAAACGCATTGAGACTGTCCTTTATACCATCTAAGTAAGTCACTACAATGCAGTTGCCACCGAATACTGGCAACAGAAAGATTGCTTGAAAATTTCCAGCTTAATCGAATATGTATAACAAACTGCATACGATTGATAAATGGTGCCAAAATAATATAAAGCAGGGCTCCAAATCTCCCTATTAGTGGATAGCCTAAAGTACATATAGTTGCATGCAAAATTTTGGAATTCCAGTTATACTCTATTTTCTTTCATGGAAGTGTTACATGGTGAATTTAGAATACACCAATGAATGCAGTCATTAAGGGCAAAATAAATATGCAATATTTTTATTTAATAACTTCATTAAGGATATTACTAATGAATAAATGTTGCATAGAGCAATAAATGGTTTAACTATTATAATAGAATCCCCTCACATAACTTTTAGAATGAAGAAATGGGATAATGTATTATATAAGATACGTGCTTTCACAAATACAGGAATGAGTATGAGCAGAAATATTCATGTATGAAGTGCTGGGGTTAAACATTTACCCATGGCATGCATCTAGGAAAACAATAAATCAGAATTTAGTTTCATATTAATATATTGATTAATTAGCAATTATCTGCAGACCAGAAGTCTGTAAAGTAAGAAATTAATAAAATAAGTTGATTCTGTCTTCTTGTAACTTACATGGATGCACCCATGCAGTTTCTTGACATGGTTTTATAGTAGCTTGTTACTATGTTTTGTGAGAAAATGTTTTCGCTTCCCTGTCTAGCTGACAGTACTTGATTTTCAAAATAGTGTTCCAATTACAAATCAACTTCCAATTTTGGATAGCAAAATTAAAATTTAAAATGAATTGTTTTTGGTCCACATGCAATGAAAACATGGAAAACCAAAACAGAGTTAAGTTTTCTTTCTTTTTGGTCATAAGAAAGAAGAAGCTTGGTGTAGGTATGAATTTATATTCTATAAGCCGCCTTGAGTCGCCATTGCCGCGAATAGGCGGCAATATAAATCTAATAAATAAATAAATAAATAAAATCCAGCTCTCCATGCAGAAATAGTTCTGCTTATGCACATAAGCCTGGCCACTGCTCCATTATCAGGATGTTCAATAATAAGCAGCAGGTTGCTGAGTATAAAAATATAGACACATAAACACATGACACAGATATATAGAGAAATATATAATAAGAGTAGTTAGTTTCTTTGACTTTCATTCAGGAATCACATGACATTAAGGCTTGGCTTTCATGAAGCACAATGTGAATTTGGAAAAAAAAATACCCTTGAAAAGTACATCACCTTATTTGGCTAATCCTAGAAGACATGCAACAAGATGAAAACAACTGAAATATTTTATAGATTCCTGCATTTCTATTTTGCATTTATAAAAGCTTTTGATAGCAGTTGTAGTGATAAAAATAGACTGGTCAGCCATTTGACTGAGGTGGTGTAAGGTCTCCTGTCTTGTGCAGGAGATTGGACTAGAAGATCCCATGGTCCCTTCCAGTCCTATGATTCTATGTTAATACAATTTGGATTAGGAATTGTGAACGGAAATAATGCTCTCCTACAGGAATAATATTCTTTAACCTACTGATTCTTCTTTGAATGTATATTGAAATCTTCCAATGACTAAACCATAGGAATATAGTATGCTATGGGGTATCAGAATATGATCAAAGAACTGCTCCTATGTTTTATAAACTTATAGGAAACTACAGAAGTGAGAAAACAGACTCAAAGGTGGGGTTTTTTTTTGTTTTTTAAAAACCCAAATGTGAAAATTACAAAACTACACAGTACAGCAAGAAAAAAGGCTTCAATTTACCAGCTTTATCTTTATTGCTTAGTTTTTGCTCCGGTTCTTCCCTCTCTAAAGTGCTGCTTGCTGAAGAGAGGCTGGATGCCGAGCAGTTGTCTTTTTCATTCAGATCTTCATTTTGCCTCTCTTTTTCACTTAATGCACCTTCTTCTCTCTCTGGCTCTCGATCCACTTCTACCTCTGCACCTTTTACCGCTTTGAGTGTTGTTTCTGTTCCCTGCTTGAACTTGGTCTCATCTTCCTGCTCTGATTTTGTTTCTTCCTTGGCCTCAGGTTCAGGTTCACATTCAGGTTGACTGGTATTCACTGGTGAAAAGAATAATGGAGAAAGATTTCCTTAACAGCAATTACAGAATAACAATTTGGAGCCCTGCCAATGCTTACATGAATCAAATCTAGTCATATATTGAAGTTTATATTTATACATGTTTTATCTCAAATGTATGGCTATTATTTACCTAATTTTTAAATAAATGTATTTTATTAGTTTTAACAAACAATATTAGGTAAGTATATTAACATAAATCTAAGATACATATAGAGAAAAAAAGCAAAAGAAAAAGAAATAATAGAGAGAAAAACGAGATCTACTGCAATGAGAATAAAGAGATAGATACTGTATACATGAAATTCATACCATGTGTGTGTGTGTTGAGAATTTATTTATTAATTAAATTTATATACCCCCTCATCTCACCTAAGGTGACTTTGGGTGGCACACAATAATAGATAAAAAGCAAAGATATCCAATACCAGCATGAAAATCCACAGTGATAAATATCATAAATATCAAATCATAGCTGAAAGGAAAATAAAAAATGGCAGCATGAGTAACGGAGATACCAACACAAGTCTCCAGTTCCATGGTTCCATCAGGTCTTAAGAGCATTTCAGAATACCAGACTTTATTATACTTCGATGGGACCAGTCTTATTTTTTTGGGGGGGGGGGGGGGGGGGGGGGATGTTCCATAAGTTGGATGACACAGCAGAAAAAGCATATTTTCTAGGACCCATCAAAAGTAGCTCTGGTATCCATTATGTCTTCTCTGTGAGATCTAATAGAGCAGGCTAATGTAAATGGGGAGGGGGAGATGGTCCCTCATATATCTTGGTCCTATCATGCCATAAGGGCTTTAAAGTTTAAATCAATACCTTGAATTGGACCCAGAAGCAAACTGGCAACCAGTGCTGGTTATGGAGCAGAGATGTAATGTAATTTGGTACATAAAAGTATATCAGATTATAGTCTACTGCTATCGAGATAAACTATCAAATTCCTCCAAATTTGATAAAATTGTAATTCCTCCCTCTGAACTCATTAATTTGACTTTGTGATTTTTTTTTCTAATGTAACTACTGTGGATGCCTTCTTAATACAACTCAATTTATGTTACCTAAAAATTTCCAATATTGCACAGCTATTATTTTTGGCTGCTAAGATTAAATAAACAATTAATTCAGCATTTTTAACCTTATGCTTTAGTCCTATAAATAAGTGCAGTAAACCTAGCTCTGGGGAATATTCAACTCTTTGATTAATGATAGGACTTATCTCCCCAAAGATTTTATGCCTAAATGATACGACTTTATCACATGACCACTACAAATGAAAAAAATGACTCCTTTTTTTTGGACACTGTTGTAACATTTGGAATAATAATTTTGATATATATGCGCTCATTTAATAGGAGTCACGTGTCAGCGATGTATAATTTACTATACAGTTTTTGCACTGAAAAGAATCCACTCTGTTTCCGTAACGTCTGCCAATTTATGTCCTGTATGGAATTGCTAAGTATTTCAAGTTTCCTTTAAACCATATGGTAGATGTCCTATATCTGATTGCAATAACATACAAATTATTGAAATGATTCTTTTTGGTTGTTCTAAATAATGAAGTATTAAATTCTCAAAATTGGTACAAGACTATGTTGCCAAAGCTCTGATATCAATCTGATCTCTAATGAAAGGCTACCTATTATTTTTAAATGTTTTAGTCTATAAAGATTATATTCTCTCAAAAATTTAATTTTAGTAAGCCATAAAATTATCCTTGTTATATGTCATTAGAAGAATTAAAGGGGAAGTATCCTTTATCAAAACTATATTCTTTCAAATATCTATACTGTACCCAGTTAGTACATTGGTGAGGAATACAGTAATTGAAAATAAATCAGTATGTCCAAGAGGAAAAGCAAAAGGGGATAATAAAAAAAGACAAACTGACTTTGGAATATTTGCTTTATTATTGAAAACATTAGTGATTTATTATTCATCTGACATCCACAACTTACTCATAAACATACATATATGCAAATTTTATTACTGTGACAGAAAGCATAACTTGGAAATGTAATTGTTGGATCTGCTCCAATCTGACCCCTTAGAAAAGAAAGACCCTCAACTGCATTTGGTTGAAGCAAAAGGTCCTTTTACTAAAAAATGTTAGCTGCAGTAAACTCAGGTTAGCTCTGGGTTTCCTGTGCTCAAAAGATACAGAAAGGTTTTCTCTCATATCCAGCCCTTCCCCCATGACCAGTCCATGTTCAGCCAATTGTAACTCGCCAAAGTGTTTTGAGAACTATGCAATGTTCGGGGTAATCCACATTCTTTCTCAGGGTACCTGGCCTTGGATGTTGGTACAAACTGGTTCCAAGCTTCTTTGGTCTTTATCATCTATTATTCTCCCCGCCCTATTTCCGATCACGAACATCCACAGCTTTATTTATCCTCCCCCACTTCTAGCCTTTGATGGCAGGATGCGTGTGAGACACCAAGCCAAACCTGGTAGACCTGACAGGAACTATCTTTATATGGCTGATAGAAAACATATGTCTTCTAATGCCTATCTATTTATTTCAGTGTAGCCACATAAATCAGATTTTGGTTCTTGGTATATGTTTGCCTCTTAAATCACTGGCATCTGTCACATGCTGTTTGATAGTGCAATTACTTCCTTCATTATTTTATCACTGGTACAAGGGAAGCCAACCATTAGCCATCATTATCTTCAGCAATTTAGTTGATCTTTCACATGCAATAATATGCTATACTCTAAAAATCCTAAAAGGCACTCATAGATATTTAGTAAAATCACAACTATGGAAAGGACGTTGTCTTACCTGAACGTCCATTTTCGGGGTGCTGTGGCTACGCTCCATAGCTGGTTATTCCTCAATAGTCTGTCAGCAACTGAGTGGATAATTATTCAAAGGAATTTGCTCCCTCTCTCCGTACTCTCTCATGACCATCTGTCCCATAATCTTCAGTCTTGAACGAAGATGCAAAAAAACCAAATGTCCAAACAACAAAGAAACTGAACAGCCACCATCAGAGCAGGCAGCCCAACACAAAAAAACAAAGGGAGGGGATGGAGCGTAGCCACAGCACCCCAAAAATGGACGTTCAGGTAAGACAACGTCCATTTTCCAGTGTGCTGTGGCTTCTCTCCATAGCTGGGACATACCCAAGCTTAAACCCCCAGGGCGGGAAGCTGACTGCCCCCCAATCCGGGCTCCGACTGGACACTCTGCAGTACTCGCCGTTTGAAAGACGCTTACGCTGAAGCGTAAGCATCGATCCGATAATGCTTAATGAAGGGCGACAAAGAAGTCCAAGTGGCTGCCCGACAAATGTCTGACACCGAAGCCTGCGTCGCCCAAGCCGCAGATGTCGCCACACTGTGGGTGGAGTGTGGTAGAATCCGGTCCGGAGGTGGCCATGTGTGTCGTTCATACGCTGAGGCTATGCAGGCCTTTATCCACCTGCCCACCGTGGTTGGAGACACCTTTTGCCCCATAGAGTTTGGGTGGAAGAACACTAGCAGGGCCTCCGTCTTCTGAAAGGAGGCTGTGTGCCTAATATAACGCCGGAGAGCCCGGTGGACATCCAACGTGTGCCAAAGGACTTCGCGCTCATGGCGAGGAGACAGGCAGAAATCCGGGAGAACGATTTCTTGGGTGCGATGAAAGGCCCAGTTCACTTTCGGAGTAAACACCGGGTCTAGGCGGAGAACCACTGTATTAGGGCGAAACATACATAAATCCTCCTGAACTGAAAGGGCAGAAATATCCGAGACCCTCCGTGCTGACCAGAAGGAACGCCACCTTGAAAGAGAGGAATTTGAGTGACACCATGCCCAGTGGCTCAAAGGGCGGCTTGGTGAGAGATCGCAACACGAGCGACAAGTCCCAAGATGGGAACCGATGTATACTAGGCGGCCATAAATTCATCAATCCATGTAGGAAATCCCGCACCCAGGGATGTGATAGTGACTGGTAGGGGGGAGGGACAGAAGACCACTGTAGACAGGGCCGCGAGCAGCCGCCTCAAGGTCACCGCTGCCAAACCCTTCTCGAAGCCGACCCGCAAGAAGTCCAAAATATCCTGGATGACTACGGATGTGGGATCCACATGATGAGCTGCGCACCAGCTACAGAAGGCCCGCCAGGTGGCGTCGTAAATCCTCATCGTTGAAGGTCATCTAGAGGCCTGAATGATACCAATAACTCCGTCAGACAGATGATTCCTCTTCAGGATGACCTGCTCAAATGCCAGACGGCCAACTGGAGCCATCGGATGACAGATGGCCCCCTGGCATAGAGCTATTTGGCGCGGTGGAATCACCCAAGGATCCTCGACGGAGAATTGCACGAGATCGGAGAACCATTGACGGCGTGACCAGTTGGGGGCTACCAGCAACAATTCCGCCCGGTTGGAGATCATCTTGTTGAGCACCCGTTGTAAGAGCGGCAGAGGCAGGAATGCATACAATAGCCCGGGAGGCCACCGGCACCACAACACATCTGTGCCCACAACAAGAGGACTGGGATATTGGGTGATGTAACAGGGCAACTGAGCATTCGCGGGGCTCGCAAACAGGTCGATGACCGGGATCCCGAACCTGGTCGACAACTTCCGAGAGGCTGGGATGGAGCTTCCACTTGGCCGGGTCAATGAGCTCCCGACTGAGCCAATCCGCACGCACGATGTCTGTCCCCGAAATATGGTTGGCCCGTATTGATAGAAGATGGCGCTCCGCCCAGCTGAACAGCCGCTCCGACTCCATCAGCAGTGCACGGGAACTCGTGCCCCGAATAGTTGCGACAGGGATATCAGAGAGTTCGATCGTCGTTCCAGAATGTGCCCCACCGATTCCCTGATGCTCCGAACCCTGGCCGGGGACAGAAACACCTGACCTCTGCGGGATTCTATCACGGCGCCCAGGTGGAGGATGGACGTGGAGGGCCGTAGGTGACTCTTGGCACAATTTATCGCGAAACCATGACTTTGAAATGCCGCAACCACCCGCGCCATATCCTGCGGCGCCGATCCCGGGACGACGAGTGTACCAGGATATCATCCAGGTAACATAACACCCTCACTTGGGCTGATCACAGAGCAGCCGCTACTACCGCTATGAGCTTTGTGAAAGTCCGAGGAGCAGAAGAAAGCCCAAAGGGCATTGCACAGTACTGGTAATGCTCACCCGCATATTCGAACCTCAGAAAGCGGTGATGAGAAGGATGTACTGGAATGTGGAGGTAAGCCTCGCGCTGGTCCACCGACTGAAGGAAGTCCCCTCGTCTGACAGAGGAGAGGATCAACCTCAACGAATGCATTTTGAATCGGTGGTAATGCACCGCCAGGTTCAGATGCTTTAGGTTGAGGATCCCTCGGTGTCCCCTGGAGCTTTTCAGCACCAAAAATAGTATTGAATAGAACCCAGCTCCAAGTTGGTCTGAGGGAACTGGTTCTATTGCGTCGATGCTCAGCAGATGGTGGATCTCCTCTGACATGAGGTGCTGTAGGTCGGGTGAGGAGGGCACCGGGCAGCTCACAAAATGGCTCGGGGGTGGACCCGTGAACTCTATGGACAGGCCCTGGGATACCGTACGGCGCACCCAGGCGTCGGTATTCGATATGGTCCACTGGTCTTGAAATGGCTGAAGCTGTCCCCCGATAGGCCACGATGCCAGCGAGTCATTTGCTCTGGTGGAAGGGCTTTGAGCTGGAGCCTTGGAAGGGGTGCTTTGAGGAGTGCTGAGGTCTCCCCCTGTCACGGAAGCGTTGCCTGTCTGGATAACGGTCTGAAGGCTGGAATGATGGGCGGTAGGCAGCAGACCCTCCGGGGCCCGAATAAGCTCAAAAGGGCTGCCTCTGGCTATAAGGAGTGAAGCGCCTATCCAGTTTGCAGCCGGAGGATGGAAGTACTTTGCGCTTGTCCTTGTCAAAGACAAGGACAGGATCAAGCGCCGCCCCAAACAAGTTCAGAGCCTTATAGAGAGCCGCCACCAGTTTCCATTTGGTCTTTACATCCGATTACCAGTGCTTCAGCCAGAACAGCCGTCGAGACGTAATGGACGAGGCGAGCGCCCGGAATGCAAACTTCACAGAGTTCAAGGACGCATCGGCAGAGTACTCAGTGGCCACAATGATCTTATTAACACCCTGATGCAGTCTTGTCTCCTCCGGAGGAAGCCGCTCTTGCAACTGGCGGAGCCATATCAGCGATGCCCTATTGAAAAAGGACGTGGCGGTTGTGGTACGTCCAGCCCAGGCTACGGCTTGATGCAACTTTCGAAACGCCAGTTCAGGGTGTCTGTCCTCCAATTTGAGACAATCCAATGGGTCGGACAAAAGGACCGATGACGAGGCGAGGGATGCTACAGGTTGGTCGACCACTGGCAAGTCCAGCAGTGCCTCCAGCTCGGGGGCCGCACAGTAAAGCTTTTTGTCCAAATTGCTGGGAGAGGTCCATGATCCGGGCTTCCCCCACGGAGACTGAAGAATGTCCGCAAACAGCTGCGAGCACGGGATATAGTCCTTTTCCAGCTTGGCCTGCTTAAACAACGCATCATGGGGTCGACAGGGCCGATGAAAGCACCGACTGAAAGTCCAACTGCGGGCACGTAGGTGGTGTAGCCTCTGGCCGGAGACCCGCTGCAGTGGGGTGAACGTGGCCTCTGGGGGGGTGCCACCAAAGAGTCGGTGCCGGACCCAAACCCGCAGATAAAACATCTGGCAGTGACTGGGAGACCCCCCCTCACGGTCTGAAGCGGTCGCGGAGACGAGCCCCGAGACACAGAGGGTCCTGCCACTGTGCTAGCTGGCAGACGCGGAGCAGACTCCGAAACGGCTGAGTGGGAAGCCGCCAACCTGGCCTTGTCAAAATGTTTCTCAAACGCTTTATGGCGTCGCAAGGCGTCCCTGTCATCAGTCTTGGATGGCTTGGCATGATGGGTAACACGGCTGGAACCCCCAGACCGTTTACCAGCCTCCTTTTTATGCACCTTGACAAGTGGCGGGCTCGCCTCCTGCTCAAGATCAGATGAGAGCGAGGAATCAGCCATGCTGGTGAAGTTCTAAGTGATGGTAAGCGAGAACTCCCCAACTCGTCTCTTTTTTTTTTAACTCAGAAAAAGAAAAAAACTATGCCAACAACAAACACCCAGCCACTGGGAGAAAACCCCCCAGTCCAAACACCTTGAGATCAGGGGCAAGTCAAGAAGGGGGGGGGCTGAGCCACCGCCTGCGGCAACCAGCCAAACATCCCAACCGTGGTGGTAATGCAACCAACAGCTCAGCGGCATGCCCCGCCCACAGGTGAATCTGAAGCGAGGATGGGGGGGCAGCAGTCCAGTAGTGGTGTGGGCTGAGGGGGGGAGGCTCTGCCATGGGAGGACCGGTAGCGGCCAAAGGCACCCGCCAGGCACCAACAATAGAACAATCAGGCGACCTGGCAGATGGCCACACTGAAGGGCAGGCGACAGCTCCCTCCGCCGAGAAGACACACTGAAGCCTGGTCAAAATGGCAGCGGTCCGGTCGATGCAATCAAAATGGCGGTTGTCAACGATTGCCCAAAATGGCCACCGCACGCGGCTTTGGCTGACGGTGATAGAGGAGGCTCAGCACCTGCTGCCACTAACGGTTAAAGGCGCGGTGCTGCCCACAGGCAACCTGATGGGCCAGTCGCCGAATGTGGAGCCGCACTGGGGAGCCTCAGCGGAGCGCGCACAACTGCACTAACGCTCTGCCATGCCGCCAAAGTAAAGGAGAGTAATATCGAGGTGGGGGAGATGAAAGCGGCGCAGCGCCTCATCCACGCACCCACCAGCGGCCCAAATGTCAAACCGGATCCACCCCTGAGGGTCAGAATCCGGTGACGGCTTTAGCGCCACGCGCCTCAGCACGGGATGGCCCGAAGCACCCAGACACGTCTCCACACCTCACAGCTGACTGGCGGTCTCCAAGATATTCACAAAAAATATAAAACCAAGGTCTTCGGCTCTCCTCCACAAGTAGAAAAATTCTAATCAAAAATAAAACAAAAGCCTAAACGAGCTAGAACAACCCACAATTGGAGCACAGAGAGAAATCCACCTCAGTCAGACAGCAACTGCGTGAAAGACTGGAGGATTATGGGACGGATGGGTATGACTAGAGTAAGGAGAGAGGGAGCAAATTCCTTTGAATAATTATCCACTCAGTTGCTGACAGACTATTGAGGAATAACCAGCTATGGAGCGTAGCCACAGCACACTGGAAAATACATAAATACACACATAAATCAGATTTTGGTTCTTGGTATATGTTTGCCTCTTAAATCACTGGCATCTGTCACATGCTGTTTGATAGTGCAATTACTTCCTTCATTATTTTATCACTGGTACAAGGGAAGCCAACCATTTGCCATCATTATCTTCAGCAATTTAGTTGATCTTTCACATGCAATAATATGCTATACTCTAAAAATCCTAAAAGGCACTCATAGATATTTAGTAAAATCACAACTATGGGAATGTAGAGATAACTCTGCAAAAGTGATAACTATCAAATATTTATTTATTTGTTTAAGTTCTATGGTTGCCCATTCCAGTCAATGACTCTGGGCGGCTTACAGTTCAGAAATATATTACAGTTAAACATTTTAAAAAAATGTTTAGAACAGTAAAACCAGTAAAAACATTAAAATGTCCAACTCAAGATATACAAGAGTAAGATAACTGGCCTGTTAGCAATATAGCCAGGAAACAGTATCCTTGGCATATTCAGTGTCCCAGGCTTGGGAACATAGCCAGGTTTTTAAGGCTTTTAAGGCATTTTCTGTATATTAACAATGTATAATTCAGATATCAACTTAACAAAATTAAACTCTTTTAGCCTTCTCCTTGAGATCCTCCAGATTTCAAATCCGTGCAATGAATGCAGTATTAGAATGGAAACTTCAGAGAATTGTTGATTGAGGACAGTTTCCTGAGGACAATTCAACTGAGTTATAGAAATAAAAAGGTAAGAACTTACTTAAACCAGTAAGGGGTTGTTTAATATAGAAGTTTCGTTTAAGAGATGTGCAGCTTTACAATGATACTCATAAACAAAACACTGGCAGAGATTCCTTGTCACTAGATCAGACACAAATAACTTGCTTCCCCAACAATGAGGAGGAAAGGAAAAACCAGAAAGTCTAGTTGCCTCTTGAAAAAGCACCTTTGGGACAACCATGACCTGGATGACTGAGAATTCCCCAACAATGCTAGTGACTTTGAATCAAGATGGCACTGTATTCAGATGAGATTGATTTGCTTGGTGTTCTGAAATATTATCCAAATAAGTGTCTACCTGCTAGTTTTAGTTGACACTATTGGAATCAAAAACCACTGATAATCTCTTTGCTGACAAAAATGTGCTTGTCAAAATCTTAGATATTATCAAACAAAGTTACTTTCCTTTCATAATGATAAAATTAATAAGGATGGTATGTTTGTATTTATGTAGATGTAGGAGGTAATAATAGTTATTAAAATATGGGTAAATTGCAAATAGAAGTTTGAATGTGCCTAAGGATTAAAATTTGGAAAACCTTAAGAAGTCTGTTGATATCTCTAACGTGATTTACTGAAAGTAAGGTTATTCACAATTAGGTAACGTTCTAAGAATCTCCACCTCCTTGGTTCAATGTGCAAGAAATTCCAGAACGTAGAAAAAAATCAGCCTATTATTTTATGGAAGTTATATGTGAAATATTGGCTCTGCTAGGTATTGAGAAAGTACTTCTTTTCATACTGTGATAATCTTTGGCTATTCATTTTGAACTTTCTCAGATTTTCCATTAAAAACATATCATTGCCAAGCGTATGCCTCACTTCTGCTTTTTGTTTTTCCCAGATCACATGAAGGAATTCCAACCATGTAGAAAGGTGTTGATATTATGAACCTCATGACTTGTGAGAAGAATTTTCAATATTTTATCAGGAATTCAGTTATCCCTGTTTTTAAAGTACTGGATAATGTCCAGATATCCTTTCATAACAGAGGCAAAAATATTTCTTGCTGCTTTAAGTTCTGGCTGAAATCTCTTTGGAGGGTTGAATGTTTTTCATGTTTGTCACTGTGCCTCTTTCAACTCCAGGCTGCCAACATTTTTATCTGTAACTCCTAATTAGGTATTTGTTTGTTCTATGGAGTTGTCCTTGGAAATAATAGGAAAAAATTAAAAACTGCAGGCTTTTTTAAAATAGCTATTATTCATTCCAAAATATGCACTTGTTTTTTGAATCTGATTTTATGAAGATGTATTTCAATACATCAGACAACAAAAATAACAACAAATCTAGTCATCTTTTTTTAAGACACCCATCCTCCTGTAATAAATCATCACTATCATCATCATCACCACCACCACCTTCATCTGTATAGGAATTGTCAAGGATGCTTGCAATAAGTCTAACTTATTAAAGATCAAGAAGTACAAATTGTATGTTTATTTTCACAATGTTTTTATTGGTTTTTTTTTCACAAGGAGGGGCTGGAATTACTATATTCCCCACAATGAGAGCATACTCCAAGATGAAATATTTATTTATTAGATTTGGGCTTTGGTCTGAGCTCTGAGCTTGGCAATTTGGTTGCAAACATTTCATCACCATTCAAGGAGACATCGACAATATCTTTTGAATTGTGCTTGTCTGTCAGAGCACTGGTCTTTAAATATCTTTTTATGTGATGCAAATTAGTGTAGATGTTGCTTGTTTGGCTACTTCTGACTCATGGTTTGACTTTGGACTGTTTGATTGGCTTGCTGTTGTTACTGAGGCATGGTCTTTGGTTTTAAGTACCATCTGTGTGATGTAAATTAGTGTTGTTTGTTCAGATATTGATATATATTATATTATACATTTATATATTATAAATGTATTATATTCAAATACATTTATTAGATTTCTATCCTACCTTTACTGTACAGAGCTCAAGCCACATGCCCAGTGTTTCTTCCTCCTATTTTCCTCCTGAAAACAATTCTATGAAGTAAATAGAACTGAAGAAAGAATGATTGTCTGAAAGTCACTCAATGAACTTCTGTGACTGAGGATGGACTAAAGCTCTGATCTTTCCATTCCTAATTTAACACTAGTACATTACACTGTAGAGGTGTAAACTTAAACACATTTAAGTTTATTTTCATTAATAGATTGTCTAACTTTTTTGCTGAGGAGGAGATAGATGAAGGTTGTTTTTTACATATTTAAAATTAGATTTATAGATTAATGGCTAGCATGTATTGAATTAATATGGTCCAATGATAGATTCTCCAGAACAAATGCACATTTGTTTTAAGTCACTTGAATGGATGGAAAGGTTATGATTCAAAATCTGGATCACTTTTATATTGTAAAATATAAAAGTGATCCAGATTATACATTTTGTGTTATTATGGTTACTACTTTTCAGGTTATTGCAGGTTGTATTAGTGATCCTTGATTCTAAACTATATATGTAAACTATAAAAAGCTATTATTTGTTTTGATATTCTAGACCTCTGAAACCAATGTAATCTTATATTTAATTGTACTATTGCCTCTTTTGAAATTCCTTTTTTCTAAAGATTTGGAGGAGTCAATTTAGG
This sequence comes from Ptyas mucosa, assembly GCA_012654045.1. Classification (NCBI taxonomy): domain Eukaryota; kingdom Metazoa; phylum Chordata; class Lepidosauria; order Squamata; family Colubridae; genus Ptyas; species Ptyas mucosa. Next base: position 1,234,868 of record WNWU01013452.1, read on the forward strand.
CTCCTAAGCCACAAATTGCTCATAAACCAAAGGAGAAAAAGGAAATTATTGAACTGTTTACACAATCTTGGGCCCAATGAATTCTAATATATTCATCAAAGGTTGAATAAACAAAAATGAAAATGCAATTTTAAAGTTAAAAATAGAGGTAATAAACAAAATTCTATTCTGAATATATTGGATAATTCAGAAAACGTTTACTAAGGCATGATTGCAATCACCCAGCTGTTCAGTTTAGTTCATGTTCAATTTAATTCAGTTGAAGAATTGGAACATTAAGCCATATTATTTAAACGATCTTATAAATATGGGGCAGAAATGGAGGATAATGGAAATATATCTTTGGCTAGGCTGCAAACCCAGTACTTGGAATTTATCAGTCAGGATATCTTTTAGGCATGGGAAACAGCCAAAATTGTTATACAATCCTAGAAGGATATATTTAGATTTGATTTGCACTTATAACGCTGATATGGGCATTATCTGTCTTTCCGTTTTTGCCATAAGAAAGGAAAAATAACTTCTGAGAAATTAAGTAAAAGTTCATGGAATTGCCTGCCCTTTTTAAAAAAAAAATTATATTGAGACAAATTATAATAAAGATCCAACTATTAGGGACATTTCCTACCTTTATCACCATAGATTTTGCTATTTGAAAACCGCTCTTTAAATCCTGGGACTCAAGTGAAAACCAAACAAAAGGGATGAAATCAAAACTCTCAAACAAGACAAGAAACTAAATGAGAATAGCCAATTTATGTAACCATAAATAAGTAAATTAAATTGCATGAAAATAAATTCGTGGGATGTTACTGTATTAATAGTAAGGACCAGGAGAAAATGTCAAGAATCATCCTAGGTTAAGGGAGATCACTTAGGGCAGTGATGATGAACCTTTTAGAGACTGAGTGCCCAAACTGCAACCCAAAACCCACTTATTTATCGCAAAGTGCCAACATGGCAATTTAACCTGAATACTGAGGTTTTACTACCTAAAATAATGATAAACAAGGCAGAGTTCAGCTAATTGTTCTAAGAAAAACGTGATAAAAGCACTTTTATGACCCTTCATTTTTTTCCTGCCCTTGAAATATTACGTTTAGCAACAATAAAAAAGAAAAAAATATTGTAATATTTCTCTTTTTCCTCCCTCTCTCTCCCCCCTTCTCTTTCTCTCTCTTTCCCTCCCCCCCCTCTCCTCTCCCTGGGTAGGGGTGAAGGAACCCCTGAACCAGGGGTGAAATGCTCCCGGTTCGGACCAGGCGATCCAGTAGTGATAGTGGCAGGTGGTTCGGAGAACTGGTAGCGATGGGTTTTAACCAGGAAGTAATGTGTTTTTTACCCCCTGCACATGTGCAGAAGGTTTTGCACATGCACAGAGGATCTGCACACATATGTGATGAACCGGCAAGGAAGTTAAGTAGATTTCACCCCTGCCCTGAACTGATGCTGGGTGGTGGGAATCTGACATCCAGACGCTGACGAGCCCAGGAGCAGCGCGTCAATGATCAGCTGGTTGGCAGAGAGCCGAAGACTAGCAGGCCGGCAGGGCATCACAACACAGGCAGTTCTACAGGAAAAGCAACTAACATCGGGAGGGGAGAGTGAGCCGACAATGACACAAGGGCGCATTGTGGCTCCACATTGTAATTGGCATAGGAGGAGGGGACCCAGTCTCCCCCATTGTGAAGCACGCTAAATTTCACTGTGCTGCACAAGGCGCTGTGAGAGCAGCAGACAGCCATCTAAGCAGCAACAGCAAATGTACCACAACAAAGGCAGAATGCTGTTTCGCACATTTTTTTAGTCCTGACGGCGAGAAATGTGATGGAGCTGAGCTGGGGTGATGGTGCACGTGCCCACAGAGAGGGTTTTGAGTGCCACGTCTGGCACACGTGCTATAGGTTCGCCACCACTGATCTAGGGTATGGTTTCCTTTCAACATATCTAAGCTTTAGAACCTTGTGGAACTTGTTCTATAAAGGTGCAGGACAGCTAGATATGAATTCCCAGAGATTGCTGTATCACAAAGAGGGGTGAGAAATTCCAAAGCAAAGGAAAAAATAAGGGACAAGAAGGTAAAGACATGGTAAAAACATGGCTGACCCAACAAGTCTTTAAAGATAACTCTGATTTGCCTTTATAATTTTTGTATATTGTTATAATCAATGTTATTATGTGGCTTTTATTGTGAAAGAATGTTGTCCAGATTCCCAAGATTGAGGGAATGTATTCCAGAGGAGCAAGAAATATTGAAATTTTGATAGTTTGTGTCAGAAAAGGAGGGTAATGATTCATAGAGTATATCTTTTGTGATCCAAGAAATCTGCTTTTGTGTGGCAAGATTTCTGTGTACAAGTGAGGCACAATAAAGGAAATTGCTTAGGGAACGCACCTTTCTTGGTTTTTAGAGCCTGATATTGATGGTTTTGTTGTTTTATGACTTAAATTTGTAATTTGTCTAGAAATGTGCAATTTTGGCAGAAAACACAACAACACTTGATATAATAAAATAAAACAAATAGCTGAAGCCATTAGGAACCATATTATTTCTCTGGAATTACATAATGGACACTAGGGCTTCTCAAATACAATAATCCTGACTGCATGAAGATCAGAGACAGACATTTAATTTGAAAATTTCAGAGATGCATAAGGGATTCACCACTAAGAATGATGGAAACAACCTTTTATTGTGATTATCTACCTCCACTTAATTAAAGATCTGATGTGTAACCTATCCAGATTTAGCTATCCTTCAGATTCACATAAGAACAAACAGTATACTTAGAAGAAATGCTGAACAGATTTTTAAAAAATTATGAATCCCAGTGTAAAAAGCCATTGATCTCCCATAACCTGTTATAATATACCTTAATTATTACATCATGCTAGCTGTCATCAACCACAGTAGTAATGAGGGATCCACTATTATAATATCTGCCAAAGGGTTAAGCAGATAAAAATGTAACATTTTTGAATTACATTCATGATAACTTTACTTTTCAGAATAGGGAGGAAGAAATAAAAGGATCTACTGCTTTGGAGTTATTTAAGGTTAATTGAAATGATAGGAATGGTAGAAGAAACAGATCATACTGACTTGTATTTCATGATCCAAGCGTGGTGAAAATTGATCTTATTTGTAGGAGATATAAAACAATTCCTTCTGAAGCACAACGCTGAAGATGTTGAAGAGTACTGGGCCTAGGACAGAACCCTGAGGTTCTCTACTGCATAGTTCCCTCCTTTTAAATGGAATTCCATTAAGGATCACATGTGAGTGTTTTGGTCAGCCAGCTATGAATCTATCAGGTAGTGATGCTGTCTGTTCCACATTTTTCTATCTTACTAAGAAGTAGGCTATGGTATATTTACTGAAGTCAAAGTATGCTATGTCCACAATATTTCCCTCATCCACTAGTCACTTTGTCAAAGAATGTAGTAAGATTTGTATTTTGAAAAGCTCATATTGGTTTCTAGTAATAGCTTTGCTTGATTATAGGTAATCACAGATCCACTATCTTATATTTTTCAGGATCTTCCCGTGTATTGATGCCAGGCTTATATCTGTAGTTTCCTGGGTCCATTTTTTCCTTTTTAAAGATTGGAATCACATTAACTCTTTTCCAGGCTTCTGGTAGTTTCCCAGTGCTCCAGGATCTTTGAACCACTGAACTATATCTTTCAAAGATCCTGGAGCACAGGGGAATTGCCAAAGGAATGGAAAAGAGCTGATGTAGTTCCTATCTTCAAAAAAGAAAAAAAAAGATTAAGAAAACTACAGACCTATCAGTCTGACCTCAATACCAGAGAAAATTCTAGAAAAGATAATCAAGAAGCAACGAATCAGCGAACACCTAGAAGCAAACGAAGTAATAACCAAAAGCCAACATGGATTTGTCAAAAACAGATCATGCCAGATTAATCTTATTGCATTCTTTGACAAGGTGACAAAACTAATTTACCTGGACTTCAGTAAGGCATTTGATAAAGTAGATCATAATCTACTACTAGATAAAGTAGAAAAATGTGGATTAGACAGCATCACCACCAGATGGATTCGTAACTGGCTAACCAACCACACTCAACATATAATCCTCAACAGAACTGCATCTACATGGAGGGAAGTATGCAGTGGAGTACCCAAAGGGTCTGTTTTAGGCCCAGTACTCTTCAACAACTTCATCAATGACTTGGACGGGGGGATAGATGAGGAACTCATCAAATTTGCAGATGACACCAAACTGGCAGGAATAGCCAACACTCCACAAGAGAGGCTTAAGATACAGAAGGATCTTAACAGACTTGAACATTGGGTGCTATCTAACAAAATGAAACTCAATGGTGAAAAAACATTGAGGCAATTTAAATATGAGCCAGCAATGTGCAGCAGCTGCCAAAAAAGCCAACACAGTTCTAGGCTGCATAAACAGAGGGATAGAATCAAGATCATGTGAAGTGTTAATACCACTTTATAATGCTTTGGTAAGGCCACACTTGGAATACTGCATTCAATTTTGGTCGCCACGATGTAAAAAAGACGTGGAGACTCTAGAAAGAGTGCAGAGCAACAAAGATGATTAGGGGACTGAAGGCTAAAACATGAAGAATGGTTGCAGGAACTGGGTATGTCTAGCTTAAAGAAAAGAAGGACTAGGGAAGACATGATAGGACTGTTCCAATATCTTAGGGGCTCCCACAAAGAAGAGGGAGTCAAGCTATTCTTTTCAAAGCACCTGAGAGTAGGACAAGAAGCAATGGGTGGAAACTATTCAAGGAGAGAAGCAACCTAGAACTAAGGAGAAATTTCCTGACAGAACAATTAATCAGTGGAACAATTTGCCTGCAGAAGTTGTGAATGCTCCAACACTGGAAGTTTTAAAGAAGATGTTGGATAACCATTTGTCTAAAGTAGATTTCCTGCCTAGGCAGGGAGTTGGACTAGAAGAGCTCCAAGGTCCCTTCCAACTCTGTTATTCTATTTCTATAAAGAAATGGTTCAGTGGTTCCAAGACCACGTCTGTCAACTACTTCAGAATGCTGAGATTTAATCCATCTGGTCCTGGTGACATCAACTTGTCTAGTGAATAGGTGCTTTTAAAATCATTTTCTTGTTATTTTGACTTGTAGTTGCTAGTAATTTGTGATAATTCTTTGCAACAGGCTAAGTAGTTGAAATATGAAGATTTTAAAATAAGGACAAAGCAGATTCCATGTGGTTCTTCTTTAGCAAGATATTAAAATTGGGTTGTATAATACTGCTGTTAAGCAGATCATATTCAAAAAGTGCTTTTGGGCTTGTTAACCGCTGTCTGTTCATCTGCATTTTTGGGCTGATGGTTACATTTAAATTTGAGACATTAATCTTTCTTAGTGCAAAAAATATTTTGTAGTCTATCTCATTCTATTTTCAGTAATATCCAAAATATGAACAATCTATTTGCAAAGTTCCATAATGCTGCATGCTTGCTAATTATTGTGATGCATCCAGACACATTCACTGTAGATTAATAGAGATTCAGTCATTAAGAGTCTGTTACAATCTATTACAATATTTAAAAAGTGCTCTATTTTATAAGGCAATGTTTGGGATAATTGCCAGGGACATATGCTAAACCAATTATAAAAGAGATATCTATTTTCCACCCAAGACTTCTGATTTTAGGGAAAATGGATTGTAATGCCATTAAATGAATTTGAGTGACTGCCATTCCAAATATTTCTAAGCAGAAGTGAATATACAGATACAGTCTTTGCAAACTAAATTAAAGTTTGACAATGGCCTACGAAGAAAATTTACATCCAGTCTTCTTTCAAATGATAGTTGGGTTAATAGAATGGCTGCAGCAGTAATAGTCATTAGACAAGAAACTCAAGTCATATGCACCATCATGTCATATACCATCAAAGCCACATTACATGCAAGTTAAAATTATTTTTGACCACGTACCATACTTAAAAGTTTTTATCAATTATAACAGCATGTTATAAGGAAAATATGAATACATATCTGGTATATACTGTATCGTGCATGAACATATTTTAATTGAGCTCCAGTAACCAAATGAAATTCAACTAAAATTGAACATCCCCAAGAGGAAACATTTAAACTGATGCAAATGATGCCAACTAAACTCATGGAGAAGATATAACATGGTTCCTTCCTTCCTTCCCTTCTCTCCATTTGATTAATTATATTTATCTAAAATAGTTCTTTTGTATACTTTTCTTTGTCCATGAAGCTACATTTCTTTTAGAGATCCTTAAAACAAAAATCAAACTATTTTATTTATATATATATATATATACTCCAACATTTTTAAAAATTTAACAGCTAGATGGTACTTAATAATTTAGTACAAATAATTTAAATGTAATATAAATTAAAATTTAGGCAAATGAAAATTTGAACATACACCCAGATCTTCTATTTTTATGCCGCCCACTTTGTTCTAAAAGAACTTTTTACTTTCTAGAGTTTCAAAAGAACCTTGTTGTTCAACGCACATGGCTCCAGTCAATATAGTGTCACTTACAAGTCTTCCACAATAAACAACGATTATTGATTCATTCTCTGGATCAAGACCCACAGAAAATACTGCTTTTCTGAATACAACCTGGGCAAAATTAATTATTTTTAATTTCTGAAGTAGCACAATGTACTGAATCAGCAGATTTTAATTGGACCTGGAGGATTAAGCAAATCAAATCATATCAAATAAAATCATTATATCCATTAAACTAGAAAACCTGAAGGATTTTAAAACAATAATCCATCCTCTTATGAGCTATATATATTGAATGATAAGCTCTTTTGAAATTCCATACTGGATTTGAATGAGATATTTTTCAAACTGGAGCAAGGATAGTAAAGAGATGAGAAGCCAATTGAATGTTAGAACATAGAAAAACATAGCTAGAAAGGATTTTGGAGGTCTTCTATTCCAACTCCATTAAGCTGTTTTATCTCAGTCAGACTGCATGAGATTGTTAAACAATATGCAAGAGTATGTACTAAAAGCTGAATCAAATAAAAGGCCTATTTAGTCTAGCATTTAATTCCTCAAAGGTCAATATTAACATAATATTACATCCACTTTTGGTTTCCAAGCAACTGCCATTCGAAGGAATACTGCCTCTGATACTAGAATATCCATTTACAGCCCTTATTCACAATGATTTTAAATTCAATCTAATTTCTAAAATAGAAATTAGATATCTAATTTCTAAGCATATGTTTCAACAACAATAATCATAACACTTCCATAAAATGAAGCACCAATAGTCAGTAAAAATTTATTTGACATAGTTACAAGACTTACCTTCTAGAATTTGTGATGTTATGCAAGAAGTCACACAAGCTGACCGTTTCTCATGTGAATCCGTTGAACCTGGGCTGGCACATTTAGGAATGGTAACAGTTGGGATTGAAGAACCACCCAAATTCAAGGATAAGTCACTCCTGTCCCAACATAAATTTCGATTTTTCAGCTCCTTTTCATATTCTTCAGCTGCCAACTTTTCCAAGTGTTTATATCTGAAAGTTAAATTCCAAAGAGATTCCGTAAAGAAGAAAAAAAGTTCAGCTTATACTTGTTTATAAATGAAGCAGCCATTAGAAAATATTACTTCTTCACACATGAAATTGACAGCAAAACAGGCTGCTGGATTAATCTTCCAGTGTTGGATGGGGATGGGTGGAAGATGTGCAAACAAACAAACAAACAAACAAACAATAATAGAACATTGCTCAGATTTGTTTATATTGCCTCCCAAAACAACTTAAATTTAAAAAAATCAGAAAAATACTTTCCAAATTTCTATCTCCAGTTTTATTAAAGAGAGAGGTTGGAAAAAGCTTACTGCTCAGAGAAGAAAGCCCTAAAGAATGTAACTTATAAATGTTTGGACTAAAAACAGTCTGAGTGTCTGTCTGAACCTGCTACTATTTGTTCTAAGTACAGTACACTGGAATCACTTTGTTCTACAATGGAAACTTTTAAAAAACATTAAAAGATTTGTCTGCCAGACTCAAGATATCCAATAACTTGGATATGACATCACATATAGTTTATTCATAAAAGTCAATTGAAAAGAACAAAGATACATCTGTTTTGCATTTTAGGCAGGCAAGACTCACTAACTATTTATTAAGACCAGTTACCAATCATGTTATTTTATATGTTGTGACCAAAATTACTTAAAAATTGGGCCTCTTCCAGATGTCTCCTAATGTATCAAATTATTTGAACATGGAGTGCAGACATGAATACATATATGAAAGTAGATTACTGATTTTGCGTTACTCAGTCATACAACTCCTAAAACAGCCAAATCAAAATTTAATTGTAGACCATTGTAGATACAATTGAATGAAGATAAAAGGTTTTACTGTTAGGCAAGAGAAACCAGCTGTACAGGTACAGACTAGGTCCGTGATGGCGAACCTATGGCACACGTGCCACAGGTGGCACACGGAGCCATATCAGTGGGCACGCGAGCTCAGCTCCAGCGTGCATGTGCCAGCTGATTTTTGGGCCTTCTGGGCCCACCGGAAGTAGGGAAACAGACTATTTCCTACCTCCAGAGAGCCTCGGGGGGTGGTGGGGAAGACCCATTTTTCTCTCCCCCCAGGCTCCAGAACCTTCCTAGGAGCTTGGGGAGGGTGAAAACAGCCTTCCCGAATCCTCCAGTGGCTGGAAGGCCGTTTTCACCCTCCCCAGGCTCCTAGAAAGGCTCTGGAGGCTGGGGAGAGCAAAAAATGGGCCTTCCGGTCCCACCGGAAGTTGGCAAACAGGCTGTTTCTGGCCTTCGGAGGGCCTCCAGGGGGTGGGGAAGGCAGTTTTCGCCCTCCACAAGCTCCTAGAAAGGGTCTGGAGCCTGGGGAGAGAGAAAAATGGGCCTACTGGGCCCACCGGGCCCTCATGTGCCAGGAATGGGGAGAAGTGGGGGGGGGCTCATGCGCTCATGCAGGGGGGCGGGGCACGTAGAATTATGGGTGTAGGCACACGTACACACGACCCCCTCTCCCCCCACTTCTGGCACACAATGGCAAAAAGGTTAGCCATCACTGGACTAAGTGAAACTTAGGTTAATACCAGTAATTGTGAGAGGGAACTTGGAGTTCAAGTAGACAGTCACTTAAATAGGAGCCAACAATGTGTATCAGCAGCCAAAAAATCCAATGCAATCCTAGACTGCATTAATACAGGAATAGAATTAAGATCACATGAAATATTAGTACCACTACTTTACAAAGCCTTAGTATGACAGCACTTAGAATACTGCATCCATTTTTAGTCACCACAATTAAAAAGATATTGAAATTTTGGAAAGAGTGCAGAGAAGAACAATAAAGATGATTAGAGATCTAGAGGCTAAAATTTATGAAGAATGGTTGCAGAAATTGGGTATGCTTAATCTAGTGAAAGCAATGTTCCAACATTTGAGGGGCTGCCTCAAAGATGAGGGGGTCAAATTATTTTCCAAAGTAGCTGAAAGCAAGGCAAGAAGCAGTGGATGGAAACTAATCAAGGAGAGAAGCAACCTAGAAATAAGGATAAATTTCCTAAAGGTGAGGGCAATCAACAAGTGAAATGGCTTGCCTTCAGAAGTTGTGGGTGCTCCAACATGGAGGCTTTCAAGAAGAGACTGGACAGCCATTTGATTGAAATGGTACAAGGTCTCCTGTTCGAGCAGAGGGTTGCATCAGATGACTTCCAAGGTCCCTTCCAACTCTGTTTTTCTATTTCTATTCCCTTCCCTTCAAAACTAATTTCCCACATTCCAAGCAATGTGTACCACTTCCAATGTCTCATTGCTATAAACTTGTCAAACTAATATGCAATTGGCAAGATAAAGACATTTTTCTCTGCAATAACAATGTTTTCTAAAATTTTGATAACTAATGGACCTTTCCCCTCCAAATTAAATTTAGAAATGTCTAAAATTAGATGGCTACTTCATTTTTAACTCTGAAAGAGCTTAACTTTGTAAACTGCACTTTTCTCCCAAGAGCCTATGCCCTGTTTTTGTGTCACAATGACACAAAAGTCAATATAAGTCAATATAAGCAAATTGTGAAAAGATGCAATGGGAAGGTTCTTCTAGTAGTGTAATTATATGTGAGAAATGAGAGAATAAAAAGGGATATCCATTGGACTGTACTGGCACTAGTACATTTATCCTTGGCAGAGACTGAAGACAAATTAATGAATCCTACATACAAGTATCATACAGATCTTCTGTCAGATGATTCATGGCTCACAAAACATTCTTTAGTTTAAAATTAAACAGAATTCAGAAACTATAGTGCTATACTTTCATACACACAACCACTAAACCCCTAGTGTCCATTATGTAATTCCAGAGAAATAATATGTTCGGAATGGCCTCAGCTATTTGTCTCAATCTTAAACAACAAGGACATGCAACAGATCTGCAATAGCTTTTGGTGAAGAAAGGTTCTCTATGAAAGAAAACATACAAAATTAAAATCCAACTGCAAAATGGACAAGTCTGTCATTGAAAAATAACAATTTAATTTTGTAATGAATATTAAAATGAGATAAACTTGTGCTACCATCACAGAGTGAATCACAAGAATGTTACAAGTTATAAGGGACCTTATAGATAACCTCTTCCATTTGCCTGTTAATAGTAGGAGTACTAATCCCATTTGAAAACCTCCAGCTAGAAAGTGTGCACTGCTATTCAAGGCAATTCAGGTCCACTCTGAACCACTTTTCCCATTAGAAGCCTCCTCCTAAATTTTAGTTTGAATCAGAGTTAATTTCAGTTCTTGGTCCTTCTGCTCTTGGCTTTAACAGAAAATATTTTTCTCATGGTCATTATATCTTTTTAGATATTAGGCTAATAAACTTATTTACAAACTACATATCTTGCTCTTTTAACTGTTCCACACAGCTCTTCTTTGACCCAATTCCAGGTTTTCCATGTCCTTATTCTTGTGCCTAGAAATGGAAATAATATTTCCAAATTCAATCTATCTGTACTATCTTTCTCAAAGGAAAGATGAAAGCTGGGATCTTACCTTGTAACACATCAGTTTCTCATTTAAAACTAAAAAATCTGAATCAAATCTGCTATGGAGTGTGGGCAGGTGTACAAGTAGGTGGTGATTGAAAAAGTGGTGGGACAGGAGCAATCTCCTACCTCCTGGTACTCCATTGACTTTGCAATCACATGACTGTGAAATGTTGAAACCATAATTGTGAGTCAGTTGCCAAGTGCCAGAAGTGCAACCATATGACTGTTGGGATGTCCACAACCTTACAGACCAGTTGTAAGTCCCCCTTGTTCAGCACTGTCATAATTTTCAATCATAGGTTAATATATCTGTATCAGAAACTGGAATCAAGTTACTATTTTCAATATAAATATAACTCATTAGTTTCTTTGTGCTTTTTAAATGGAGAAGGAGCAGCATGAACATTGCACATAATTTCCTCTTTCTAACAATGTTGTTTCAGTGACACTATTCCCCCCCCCCAACAAAGACATTAATACTTTCAGTATGGAAGCCAAAACAAGCTAGAGCTTCTTTGCTGCAGATGTACTTGCTGAAAACGTGAATGACTGAGTAAAAAAGATTTTAGTGTAACTATATTCATTTTAGTACCTAATAACTAAATTAGTAATTACTAATTATTAAATATGGGAAATCTGTGAGTCTTCTAAAATCTATCCTGTTTTCCTCTCCCTAATCTAGAGCAGTGTTGGAGCATGGCCTGCATGTTTTTTCCTAGATCGAGGATATGGACAATAGGTACACTGCTCCACCTAGAGTATCTATAGTTTAGCACATCTAGAAATTAAGGTATACTGATTGTTCAGTTTCACTACCTGCAAAGAACAGAAAAATGATCTAGGAAACTATAGTCAAGTCAACCTCATATCATGACTATATAGATTTAACATGTCATGAAGAGATTAACCGATAGGCACTTTAAAAACAAATCAGAATGTTCTACTATTCTACTGTTGTAGATTTTAAGAGTATAGTATACTCTTATAGTATACTATATAGTATAGATACTATATAGTATAGATTTAAGAGTACAGTATAGAAACAGTATAGAAAAGATTCAATAGATGGAAATCCTAGAGAAAAACAACTCCCTGGATGCTTGGGAAGCTCTGAAAAACAAGGTATTAAAGGCCAAACAAAAACAATATTCTTGAGAAAGGAAAACAAGACACACCTTGGAAAAGTAGAATAGTTGCAAAAGATCTTTCTCATAAGGTGAGGGATAAAAAACGATGATAATAAAAAATGAAAAGAGGGACTTGTAACCATAGCAGAATATTAGTAAATAGTCCAAATATGTAAGGATGGAGCTAGCAGGGCTAAAGCTCAGAATCAGCTAAGGCTTGAAATAAATGCTAAAAATAGCCAAAAAAAAGAGAGTTTATTTTGATATGTAAGGATCAAGAAGATAGTCAAGAAAACTGTTGGTCCACTAGTGGGAGAAGATGATAAGAGGGTATGGGTAGCAGGCAGAAGGTAGAACTGCTTAATTTCTTTTTTGTATCTATCTTTACATAAAAGAAAAAATACTCCAACCTGACAAAAACAGCACTATGGGAGATGACACATAAAGGCAGGTCAAAATAGGTAAGGAGTTGGTTAGACAATACCTAGCTGCTCTAAGTGAATTCACATCTCCTGTTCTAGATGATTTACACCTCCGGGTACTGCAGGAACTGTCAGATGTGCTCTCAGAACCATTAAATGAAATCTTTGAATGATCCTGGAGTCCCTTTTTTTGTATAGGCAAGTCAGCTGTCTTTTCAAATGCTGATTTTTCAAAAGAATACAGTGATGTTTTGGAGATGAAGAATAGGTATGCTGGTCTTCCAGAATATACTATTTGCCCTGGGCCTTCTCTTTATAAGTAAACAAAATTTATATTAACCATTTGGCCAGTATATCTTTGAGATATACTGTCGAAATGATTAATCTTCAAAACTGAACATTATACTTTAATTCTTAGAACAATTTTATATTCTTAAAGACACTATCTTGCATTATATTGTAGAATATTTTACCAGATATTTGGACAAATAAACTTATTATTTTTCTATCATGAAAATGCCCTCAAATATTTTGAATCTGGTTTGCCCTTGTCTCTTAACTCCTTTCAAATTTCAAGATAACCTTTTGCTTAAAGAAGCAGCACTAAATACGCCACATGGCACTGTGTCCAATGAACCTGTGAACCAGCTAGTGATAATTAGTTGTTTTCCTTTTTAAAGTGTCATAGAAAATATAACTATAGAGAAAGAAGGGATGCAATTTTATGAGGAAAGTAAGATAAGTATCAGTTCTGGAAAGAACAACATCCAGATTCAGAAATAATAGAAGAAGAATTTAACCGATCAGCATTGATTTATGAAATAAAGTATTAACTGAAGCAGAATCAGAAATACTGCAATGGTCTAATTATGGTAAAGAAATTGAAGCTTTGCTAGATATTAACTCAGACTGTATAGGCAAATCAGGAAAACCACCAATAGAGAAAGCCAACATAGCTATTGAATAGTTTTCATTTGCAAACCAGGCACTCTCTCCTCCACTTTTTCCACAGAAAAGAAAAACGTTTTCTACCTAAAAAAGAATTGAAACAAAAATAACTCTATCTAAAGCAGCAGAAAAACAACAGAATAAGGTTGCCTGCATCGAAACAGCTAGCATAAGTATTAAACGATGCCAATACCATAATGTCAAATATAAGCACTAGCTCACTGCAAGGAAAAAATTAACTAATGTACAGCATGGCTACAATTATAACTGAATACACTGAATGTTAAATCAGCAAAAAAGAAAAAAAAAGCCAAACCGTACATCACCAAAATGGAAGATCAGGCTGAAAAATAAGATCAGCATGCTAGGATCAGATGAAAGCAAGGTAGAACAAATGAAAGAAAAGAATTTGAAGAGCAAGAACATCAAACAACATTTGATCAAGAATATTTCCTAGAAACAAGGAAAATTAAGGAACCATTGGAAATAATAAAGGAGCAAATAATAGCTACAGCCAAGAAAATAAGAAGATATAAAACTTGAATCAAATATTATCGATAGAATATCCAATTTCAGTTAAATTAGAACTGTTTCTACCAACCCATCAATGGAGAGATGTAATGAACCAGTCAACACCTGACAAACAGTACAGTTCATGGTACAACTATGGGATAACCCACATAAATATAACAAGAATGCATCTTGGATAAAGGAGGTAGATCAGAATAAAAAAAGCTAAAATGAAAGAACTTGTAATATCAGCAGGAATGATGGAGAAATTACCAAGAATTGATCAACATCAAGTGAAGATGAACTTCATAGTTTCTAGCTGAAACATTTGACTGGTCTACACTCAACCATTGCTAAGCAGTTTGGTTAACGTCTAACAAACGTATCTGATAATGAAAGATCGGGAAAATAGAGAAAGCACCAGGCAGCTACAGGCTTATTATCTGCTTGCCAACAATTTTCAGATTGCTAATTGGTGTAGCAGCTGATGCATTCCAGCAGGATCTGGTTGAAAACAAGCTATTTCCACTTAAGTGGAAAGGAAAGCTCTAAACATCAGAGGAAGAAAATATGAGTTGCGAAGTGTTCTCAATCATTCTCCTTAGGCACCTTCAGGCAGCAATTAGTAAAATGCTGCAGGAGAACAGTTGAGTTTCATCACAGCCAGCCATGCCCTGAACAAATTCTCATACTATGCAACATTATTGAGCATCAGTTCCAGAGATCACTTGCCATAAATTTTATAAATTTCAGGAAGGCAGTTGACAGCATGTGTCAGAATTCTCTGTGGGACATCTTTAGAAAATATAGAATCCAGATCAATTTATTAACATCTTCAAAAATCTCTATCATAACAGCAGTTGCTGTGTAAAGGTTCATAGTGGAGCCACCAACTTTTTCAGCATTTATGCTGGTATTACACAGATCTGCATTTATCATCCTTTTTGTTTCTCCTTGTTATAGACTTTGTTTTGCAGAAAGCAATGAATGGATCAAATACTGAAATTTCCTGGAAGAATCACACAAGGCGCACAGACCTTGATTTTGCTGATGATGTGATTTGTTGTCAGAAATTAGCACCTCCTTGCAGGACATGACTATCATGTCCTATCCTGACTATCAACTTAGAAATTGAGGCTAGAAAAGCAGGTCTATATATTAGTATGGATAAGACCAAAGTCATATTCATTGGGAGTCACCCTCCTAACACATTAATCACAACTGGCCAATGGTCAATAGAACATGACCAACAGTTTAGATACTTCAGTAGCATCTTATCACAGGATGGCAGCACAGATGTAGATGTGAAACATAGAATTTGTAAAGCTTCAGTAACATATCAGCACTTACGACTTATTTGGTCACCTCCAAAAATAGACAGGAAGACCAACTTACAGCTTTAAAAGACAATCATTGTATCAACAGCAAATTACTCCAGTGAAACATGGACAATAACAGCATGCACAGCACAAAATCTCATTGTGTTCCATCAACCTTGCCTATGGAGAATTTGTAATATCGTGATACTGTCACCAACGAAGTTTTTTGCGATGGAACAGATCCAGGAAGTTGCAGGCCATTGTGATGAAATGTCAAATGTATCTAACTAGCCATATTCTTCGCCTGCCACAACATCAATACCCCAAAAATGCTGTACAGTGGAAGCTGCCAGAGGGAAAGTGAAAGTGAGGCAGGCCATGCAAAACTTGGCATCAGATGTTTAACGATGACTTGTGGACAATAGATGTCAAATGGGAAGATGCTGAAGATGTCAAATGGATAGGATTCATTGGAAGAAACTTATTACTTTATGTGAGTTATGCAAAAGGAACCAATGATGAAGATGATAATTTAATAATCCTCACCCAGATTGAACAATAACAAAAATAAAAATGACAATACACCAAGCTTTGCACTCAAAAAGTGGTATTGATCAGCCGAATTTGCTAAGAACTGAAAGCACTTCTACAGGTGAAAATGAACCGGGGAGGAAGAATTTATAGAATAACAACTTGGAAGATATCTTGGCGGTCTTCTAGTCCAACCCTCTATTTAAGCAAGAGTATCATTTCAGACAAATGGTTGTCTAGTCTCTTTTTAAAAGCCTCCAGCGATGGAGCACCCACAACTTATGAAGCCAAGCCATTCCACTGGTTAACTATTCTCACTGTCAGGAAATTTCTCATTAGTTCTAGGTTGCTTGTCTCCTTGATTAGTTTCCAACCATTGCTTCTTGTCTTACATTCTGGTGCTTTGGGGGAAAAACCCCCCTCTTCTTTGTGGCAGCCCCTCAAATATTGGAACAAGGCTATCATGTCTTCTCTAGTCCTTCTTTTCACTATACTAAACATACCCAATTCCTGCAACCATTCTTCTTATGTTTTTAGTCTCCAGCTCCCTAATCATCTTTGTTGTTCATCTTTACACTCTTTTCCAAAGTCTCAACATCTTTTTTTATTGTGGTGACGAAAACTGGAGGTAGTATTCCAAGTGTGGCCATACTAAGGCTTTGTAAAGTGGTACTAATACTTCATGTGATCTTGATTCTATACTTCTATTAATGCAACCTCTCTCTTTCCAAGAGCTTGGAACTGTTTATATTCTTAAATGTTACCTTAATAATCCCTAGGCTCTTGCTTAGAATGTGAATTACTAAATTTCCACTAGCCTTAGATTGTCAATCTAATGGTAGGTTACCACAGATAACAATGACTGTGGCAAAAATAAAAAATTAGAAGGAAAATTTCAATAGTGATGGTGCCTAAAGTGAAATTCCAATACATCTGGAGCACCATTTGAACACCATGAGCAATAACAAAATTACCTTCAGTCAATTGCAAAAGGCAGTTTTATTTGGAACAGTTACATCCAGCAACAATACATTTAATATGATTAAACAACATCTGCCTTTCTTAGGTCCTTGGGAATAGGTGGATAAGAATGCCGAATCTAGTCTAAGTAACTGGCTTACTGAATTCAACTATAACAATGGAATTTAAAAATAAAATAAAATAAAAATGATCCACCTTGAAAGTTGATTGTGCTTACTTTGGGAATATGGCCCTTAAAACTGTATTCAATGGTTCTTGAGATGATGAAAGTTCGTCACCCATGGTTGAGAAGATAAACCAATAGACATTTTTAGAGGCAACACTGCATCCATTACTTGTACAACAAAATACAGCAGTGAGGGTGAACAGATACCAAGGACATAGCTAGTTCATATATTTCAGTAGTTATATTTTTTATTTTTGTGTATATAACAATTTTCTATGCATGTCTGTACTATGTCCTTTTTTGTTAGTTAGAAGTGTGTTTATAGAATCATGCACCTCTTAATAGTGAATATAAGAAATACAAAGCAGCCAAACGCAGGAGCTAAGTACAAACCTCTCTTCTCTTGCTTGTCTCAGCTCTTCTCTTTTATCTAGATAATTTTGACTAAAAAAGAGATATTCAAAAGTTACAGATAAAATAAAAAAAAAGAAAAACAAATAAATTAAGCAAGAAACAAAGGAAGAATAAATGAATCAAAAGGAGCTAAATCTTTGGTAATTTTCTACAAGAAAATATAGCATGATTTGAGTACCTTATTTTTTGGAGTATACGACGCACCTTTTTCCCTCCAAAAAGGTGGTGAAATCTGAGTGCGCCTTATACTCTGAATGTAGCCCCGCCCAGCCTCCCAAACGGAGATTTCAGAGGCTGAAAGAAGCCTCTGAAAGAAGCTTCAGAAAAAAAACCTCTGAAAGGCTTTTATCTAAAATAATATGGCAAGCAACAAAAGTAGAATCAGTAAAGGTTCTAACCAAACTATGTTAACAAATCTGGAGAATGACACAATAACCAACAGATCGGAAGAGCTTAATCTACATACCAATACCAAAGAAAGGAGACTGAACAGAGTACAGATAGTCCTTCAGAAAAAATGCCTCTGGAAGAAGCTTCAGAAAAAAAGCCTTTTTTTCTGAAGCTCTGTTTTGGAGGCTTTCAGAGGCAGAAAAAAGTTTTTCCTGAAATGGAGTTTCAGAAGTTTCAGAGGCAGAAAAAAAAAGTAAGGCACAGAGTGACAACCAAGGAACCTGTTGCTAAAATTCACCTCTGGAAACAGCTAATGGGGGTATTCCGAGAGGCCGATTCACCCACCAATCAGATTTTTTCTTATTTTCCTCCCCAAAAGCTAAGGTATGTCTTATACTTTGGTGCGTCTTATACTCCAAAAAATACGGTACACCTCTTATTTAGCTTCTGAGTTTTCTTCCAATGGGTTGGTCACTCAATGAAATGACTGCTAAGTAAACAGTGGCTGAGAGAGGCAGAAATGCTGGTAAGATAATTGGTTGCTGCCCTCTCATTCGGATCAAGTTCTTTCTACAGTGTCCTGTGCTGAACCTATTTTTTCTTTTTTGGTCCCCTCACAGGGTGGAAACATTGCTTAAATAAGCTATCCCCGAGATGCATTGTGGCCATTCCTAAAACATGCTAACCATAGGTTAATAAGCTTAGTTCTGGGCCTTTAATTAATTAATTAAAACCCTTCTGCCTGTTCCACCTGCTGCCTAAAATTGAAGGACCTTAATCAGATTCACAGTGAAGGTTTTTGTTGTCTTAAATGCATACATTGGTTGGAAAATGAATTTTGTATTACTGTTTACTACTATTTTATATGCGAATAATTGCAAATTGAGATAGATGCTAAATGAAGTGTGCCTGCAAAAGTAAGATAATTGAAGTCTTTAGCACTGATAGAAACAAAGTATCTTAAATTTTCTGTGGAAGCTAAAGTAGCTTTATTATTTTCTAATATAACTTTGTATGAATACTAATATAAAATAATATAAAGTACAATATCTGCCAACTACAATGTCATTCCTATTTCAATTTAGTTATTTGTGAAGACAGAAAAAAAGTTTAGAATTATACCACACAAATATGAAAGCAGGTAGTCATGTCATGCCTTGAAGGAGTGCTTTACTTTGGTGAAAATTTGAATGAAGCATCCCTGGGAACTGCTTTGTGGAATGACATGATTCCATTGATTCTAAAAGAGGAGCAAAGTGACTATGTTTATGTTATCTCACTGGTTCAGAGCCCTTCTTAGCTTGCTCCATGGCACTGTGAACCAAAAATGGCCAGCCTGGAGTTCACTTGGTGCATATTGAAGGTCTTCTAGTTTAGAATGCGGGAAGAAAAATAAGTTGTTTCATTTTCTTTCTGAAAACTGCAATAATTCTTTTAAAAAACATGTTCTCTTTTCAAGTGTTCAAAGAAGGGATTTAAGAGCTTGTTAAAGCATACAATTCGAATTAGTTATTTATTTAATTTATTTTGTCGAGTACGTATTAGATAATATATATAAGTATAAGCATGAATTGAATACATAAAATGAGTACAATTAAAGGGAACATTAGGACAGGGATGGTAGGCACGCTGGTGCTCTTATGGAAGCCCCTTACAGACCTCTTAGGAATGGGGTGAGGTCAACAGTAGACAGTTTTAGGTTAAAGTTTTGGGGTTTTTGGGATGAGACCATAGAGTCTGGTAGTGCATTCCAGGCATTAACAACTCTGTTACTGTAGTCATATTTTCTGCAATCGAGTTTGGGGCGGTTCACTTTTAAGTTTGTATCTATTGTGTGCTCGTGTATTGTGGTTGAAGCTGAATTTGTCATTGACAGGTAGGGCATTGTAGCAGATGGGTTTTATGAGTTATGCTTAGGTCATACTGAAGGCAGCGTAGTTCTAAATTTTCTGTTTAAAATCACAGTGAATTTTGACCTTCAACGTGAAGTAACCCACAGCTTTTCTCATGAAAGGCATCTGCAGTTATTCATATTTAATTATATCAAATTTTATATCTGAAATTCTTGTTGGGACATGTTAAAGACAGCTTCTTATGTATCTTCAAACTTATTGAATTTGTCTTTAATCAGAGAAACCGTTTACCCAAAGAATTAGATTTACTTCCCCACTGAGAACGGCAAAATCTAGACATACTTCCTAAGCAAGTAATACATGCATACATACATACACATATATTTTGTTTCTCACTCTCTCTCTCTCTCTCTCTTTCTGTATATGTGTGTGTGTGTGTGTGAGAGAGAGAGAGAGAGAGAGAGA
>WNWU01013452.1:1255145-1325008 GCA_012654045.1 Ptyas mucosa
GAGAGAGAGAGAGAGAGAGAGAGAGAGAGAGAAGCGGGGGGGGGGGGCAATACTTGAGTAAATGTCTAGTTCTCTCACAATTACCTCAGCTGCCCTGTCTGGCTATAAAATCTAATCTTGAGTTTTTATGGCATAGTTCCCAGTTTTCTTAGATGAAAAATACAAATCAATGTGGCGATATTAACAGGTAGCAAATATTTTTAAAATTTATCATATGTATTAAGGTAACAAACAATTAAAGAATTATTGCTTACTTGAATTTGTTTCTCTCTTCACGTTCTATTCTTTGCAGCCTCTCTTCCCTCTCTTGACGTCTTCGTTCTCTTTCTACTGCCAAGGACTCTTGGTGTTGCCTATATGATGATGTAAGGAGACCACCCAAAGATGTCCTATGGGAGAAGTAGAAATATTGTTTTAAAATAAACTATCGTCTTCATTATATTTTCCTAATTAAAGAAATTTTGTTAATTAAATCATGTATACTATAGATAGATAGATAGATAGATAGATAGATAGATAGATAGATAGATAATGAGCCCTGGTGGTCCGATGGTTAGAATGCAGTACTGCAGGCTACTTCTTCTGCCTGCCAGCAGTTGGCAGTTCAATTCTCACCGCCTCAAGATTGACTCAGCCTTCCATCCTTCCGAGGTTGGTAAAATGAGGACCCAGATTGTTGGGGGCAATATGCTTACTATGCAAATCGCTTAGAGATGGCTGTAAAGCACTGTGAAGCAGTGTATAAGTTTAAGTGCTATTGTATATATTATGTACATAAGATTTTTATTGTCTAGATGGTAAACTTTAATTGCTATGAACTGCTTTTATTGCCCTGAACTGAATGATCATTCTACTTCTTTTGTGGATTACAAGTAGTCAGGCTGTAATATTTTTTTTACAATATTTTTAGATTTTTAAATACTTTATATTTTGTGGATTTTTTTGGACTGCCTTGTATTATCTTTTTATATCATATATTTTATACAACACACACACACACACGTGTGTGTACATGTATAATATTTTTACACTAACAAGCTGACACCTTTTTTTTACTTTCAGCTGAGATACTATTTTTTTTAAGCTGAAATTTTGTTTTCCTTTGAAAAATTTAATCATCTGTCTATCCCCATTATCAATTGGGGATCCCCATTATCAATTAGGGATTCAATAAGATAATACTTCCCTTGGTCAAATACCAGGTTGAATGAAAATGTACATGTTCAGGAATCACTTTTGTCTTCTATCTGCTGTCCATTTACAGTGATGTTTTCAAAAATTTGTGAATCCCTTTGAATTTTCAATATTTCTACACAAATGTGATCTGGATATATACCTTTGGAGATTTTCAGTCATCCCAATTCACAGTTGTCTCAAATGTGCTTTTCCAAAAGGCAACTGAACTATTTTTTTTGAAGAAGACTTTTCACTTCTCATCCAAGAAGCTTCATCAGTTGTAACTGGCTGATGAAGGGTAACTGGGGGATGGAAGGATAGGTTCTGACAGTTATGGTTGGATGGTGGGGAGATGGAAAGATTGTATTTATTTGCAATCATCTGGTCATTAGCACTCTCTCTGAGAGCCATTAAGACTACTTGGGGGGTTATCTCTGCCCTCAGAGTCACCTGAATCAGAGTGAAATGATTGTGGAATCTTCTTGGAACCACTTGACAAATGCTTGGCACAACATAGGAGAACAAACCCATCAGGACAAAATTCAGTACTCCATCTGCATTTAAAAGACAAAAGTTGTTCTTTTGAAGACAGCTAAAGTTTCTAAACCTCAGGGCTAGAGGCCACCTTATAAGCCCTACTAGATTCGGGTTGCACCAGGTGCTTAGTTAACCCAGCCCTGATTAAAAGATTAACTTCCCAGAGGCTGGTGGGAGGAGCTCCTGGCTGTGAGTGGGGGAGACTGAGAGGGAGTACAGAGGACTGTAAACCAAAAATAGCAATAATACATTAAGGGTTAATGCACTTGAGATTGTAATTTTATTTTATTTCAAAATTACCAGCTTAGCTCAGTGTAATACTTGTTTGGCAGCTGTCTTTTCAAATTTAGATACTGTCTACATTACTAGTCTACATGGACAGATTACCTATCTAGAATCTCTAATCTGTGCTCTCCAAGCAGAAATGAGGTGGCCAATTCAGCCATTCCACTCTATTGTGCTACCGTGCTATCAGCCCCTTCTACCACAAAGATCCTGCAGGAAAAGGGCAGTATGGACAACCATGGGATTTGGCAGGGTGAGAGCTATGAACCATAAACACAAAGCTTTCGCTGTGTCCCACCATAACAGATAGAGTGCCCTTGCTGACCTTAATAGGAATACTAAAGTGAGAGGTCAAGGTAGTTGTGATAATGACAAATAAGCAGGGGATCATTGTCCGAGATGAACTTTCTTTGGAAAAGGGAAAGTGTGAATCAGGTATTACACATCAGTCACACAAGAAGAGCAAGGTATCCAAAAAGAGAAGCCACCTTCTGGTTGGTGATTCACTTGTAAGGGATGTAAATTTAGGAAAGGATATTGAGGTTTTGAAAAAGATCAGGTGCCTGCCAGGTAATACTGCCAGCAGAGACAAGAGGTATCTTCTTAAGATAGTTAAGAATGCCAGTAAGGACTGTGATGTTGATGCTATTATACATCTTGGTACAAATGATCTGTCCCAAAAAGATGTACTTTCTGTTCAGAATGTGTGTTAAATGTGCGGCTAAAGGAGTGGTGTAAAAGGGAAGGCTTTGGTTTTCTTAGTCATGAAATCTGCAGATGGTCCAATGAAAAACTGTACAAAATGAACGTTGGACTTACCTTGAATGTTCTTTCTATGTGCTCTGCAGGAGAGTCCAAGCATGGGTTAAATTCGTCTGATTAGTCAGAGACTGAGTTGCAAATTCTTTGGCCACGCCTCCTTCTCCCAGCTGAGCCTCAGTTTTTTTCAACGAAACCAGGAACAGAAGAAGACACAGTCTAACCGAAGAATCAACCACTCCTGGACCCCGGACCACAACAAGCCAGGGTGGGATTGGACTCTCTTCAGTGCACATAGAAAGAACGTTCAAGGTAAGTCCAACATTCATTCTCCTGTGCGCTGCTTGGAGAGTCCAAGCATGGGATATACCCAAGCTAAATTGTTACAGGGCGGGAGACAGATTGGTCCAGAGTCCCCTCGGCCAGCAAGACTCTCTGCAAAACACATGTCCCAAATGCTGCTTCCGCAGAGGTATACTGGTCTAATTTGTAATTCCGCACAAATAGAGAAGGAGAAGCCCAAGTGGCAGCCCTGCAAATCTCCAGAATTGAAGCTTGTGTAGTCCAGGCTGCTGTAGTGGCGTCACTATGGATAGAATGTGCCATGATGCGACGAGGCAAGGCTAGGCCTGTTGTTCATAAGCTAAGGCAATACAAGCCTTGAGCCAACATCCAATGGTGGATGGTGATACTTTCTTCCCCATAGACGTGGGCTGGAAGGATACGAATAAGGATTCTGTTCGTGGGAAAGAGGCTGTGCGTTTAATGTACCTCTTTAAAGCCCTGCAAACATTCAAGGTATGCCAGTGTTTTTCACACAGATGTCTCAGATTGGGGCAGAATTCTGGTAGAATAACTTCCTGCACCTGGTGGAACCAGGTATTTATCTTTGGCACAAATGTCAGGTCTAAATGAAGAATGACCCTGTCCGGGTGAAAAATGCAAATCCTGTTGCACTGAAAGAGCTGCAAGTTCAGATATTCTGCATGCAGATATAATCGCAACCAAGAAGGCAACTTTAAATGTGAACAGTCTGAGAGTGGTGGTCCTTAAAGGCTCGAATGGTGGTAATGTGAGAGCCGGTAAAATAACCGATAGATCCCAGGTCGGGTATCTGTGGATTGTTGGAGGTAATAAGTTGCCAGCTCCTTTCAAATAGCTGCAGATCCTTTGATGTTGAGACAGAGGAACAGGTCTATCACCTGGTAAGATGGTTGCCAAGGCCGCAACCTGGTGACGGAAGGTATTGGTAGACAATTCTTTCTCCAGGCCCCATTGCAGGAAATCCAAGACCTGTGGAACAGTTACAGATGTAGGAACCAGGTTCTCTTTGGTACACCAGCAACAGAATGACGTCCAGGTGGCATTATAAATCCAGATTGTCGATGGTTTCCTAGAAGCAAGAATAGTGGAAATTACAGTTGGTGAATAATGTTCCTTCCTCAGGGTCTCCCGCTCAAGTGCCAAACAGCCAGCTTGAGCCACTGGGGTTCTGGATATTGGAGGGCCCCTTGGCTAAGGGAGACCCTGTGTGGTGGTAATATCCAGGGACACGAGATGGACAGTGATATCAGGTCCATAAACCATGGACGTTGTGGCCAATGAGGTACCACTAACAACACCTCCACTTCTTCCTCCAAGATTCTCCTGATTACTCTCTGGATCGGCGGAATGGGAGGAAAGGCATACAGCAGTTCGGTCGGCCATGGGCAATGAAAAGCATTGGTCCCCTCGGCTGCTGGTGTCCAATACCGGGAGAAAAACCGAGGCAGGTGGGTGTTTTGTGGGCTGGCAAATAAGTCTATGACCAGAGTCCTGAAGCGAACCATTATGAGGTGGAAGAGGTCTGGGTGGAGTCACCATTTGGACTGGTCTATTGTTGTTCTGCTCAACCAGTCCGCCGTGGAGTTGGACGTCACGGCAATGTGTTCCGCCTGTAGTGACTGCAGGTGTTGCTCTGCCCAGAGACCCAACTTCCTCGCTTCATGCATGAGAAGCTTGGAATGAGTGCCCTCTTGTCTGCTGACATGCGTCTTGGCGGTGACATTGTCCATCAAAATGGTGTAGATTCGCCAACTCTTTTTGAAAGTGGCGTAGCGCCAGATGGGCTGTTCTCAGCTCCAGCCAATTGATGTCGTTTAGCAAATCCTGTTGAGACCACCGCCCTTGAATCACATTGGAATTCAGATGAGCCCCCCTCAACCGAAGAGGCTGGTGTGTGATGCTAGCACAAGCCTGGGAGGGTCTCGAAATAAGCAGCCCTTGTCCATGGCTGCCTTCTTCCACCAGTGTAGGGAATGAAGACTCTGTGGAGGAACCCTGACCTTGTACAGTGAGTTGCTGCACCTTGATCTCTGACTGGGCAGAAGTAGCCATTGCAAGGCCCTGGTATGTAACCGAGCCCACGGAACTATTGCTAAACAAGAAATCATTTCCCCTAATAGCTGGGAAAGAAACAATAGGGGCACTAACCCCAAGGTCTGCACCTGATCTACCATCTCCCTGATACTGTCCTTTCTCTCCTGAGATAGAAACACTTGTGATAACTGAGTATCGCTCACCACACCCAAATGGGTAAGCCTAGTGGACTGTGTCAGATGGCTTTTCTCCCAGTTCACCGAGAACCCGTGGTCCTGGAGTGTCTGGATCATAACTCGTAAATCCCGTTCTGCCTGCCTGAGGGATGATGCCTGATTTAGGACATAGTCGAGATAACACTGCAGGCGTATGGAGTGCTCCCTCAGATGTGCTGCTACTACATCCAGAAACTTGGTGAATGTTCTCGGGGCTGAGGAGAGGCCAAAGGGAAGCGCCCGGTATTGCCAATGGCGGCCTGCAAATGCAAATCTGAGGAACCTCCTGTGGAATAGCCTTATGGGAACATGAGGTAAGCCTCTTTGAGATCTATAGATGTTAAAAAATCTCCCTGTCTGAGACAACCCAAGATAGAAAAAAGGGATTACATTTTGAATCTTCTGTATTTTATATGAACGTTGAGTTCTTTCAGGTTCAAGATAGCTCTTTGGGCGCCCGAACTTTTGGGAACTAGGAAGAGTATGGAGTAAAACCCCAACCCTCTCTGCCCCACTGGCACCGGCTCTATGGTCTTGATATCCAGCAAGTGCTGAATCTCCGCCTCCATCATAGCTTTTTTGGTGGAATCTCCAGGTATGGAACATTGGATAAATCGTTGTGGAGGGCTGGAACAAAATTCCAGGGTCAGTCCAAGGTTTAGTGTTTGTAAGGCCCATGCATCTCTGGTTGTCTCCCTCCACTGGTCGGCAAACATCTTTAATCTGCCGCCAATAGGAATCCGAGTCCACAAGTCATTTCGAATGATGGTAAGGCGGTCCCCGGATTCTCGATAAGGTCATCTGGATTGCGGCTGTCGAGATCTGTCTCGAAACTGTGGGAATATTGTCTGTGGAATTGTGAAGTGGAGAACCCCGCCTCAGTATCCCGAAAGGGCTACCTGCGGTAATAAGGAGTAGATCTCCTGTCTGATCTCCTAGCTGACTTAGGCAGGACTTACCTTTTATCCTTACCTTCTACCAGGATAGGATCTAATACCTCCCCAAACAGCTGGCATCCTTTAAAGGGAGCAGCTGCGAAAGGCCATTTGGACCTCATATCCACTGGCCACTGCATAACCATAACAAATGTCTGGAGGTGATATTGGAAGCCAGAGCCCTAGAGGCAAATTTTGCTGCATTAATGGTCGCATTATCGGTGTACTCTGTTGCAGCTATCAGTTTACTGATGTCTTGTTGGAGATGGGTATCCTCTAGAGAAGCCCTGGCCTGCATCTGTTTCAGCCATAAAAGTGATGTTCTAGAAATGAAAGAAGCTGCTGTAGCAGATCGAATTGCCCAAGCTGCTGCCTGGTGAGTTTTGTGGGAAGCTAAATCCGCTTTCCTACCCTCAATTTTCAACCCTTCCGCGTTATCAGAGGGGAGAATGGCTACAGAAGCCAAATTGGCTAGAGGGGCGTCAACAGCTGGAATCTAGAGGAGCTCCTCAAGCTCCTTTTCAGCTGTGTACATTTTCTTATCCATGCCACTTGGTGCTGAGACCAAGGTAGGTTGTTCCCATAGCCTTTGAATTACATCAACAAAAATTTTGGTGAAGGAATAACTTCCTGGGTGGTGACCGGCTCTGTAAATAGACTAGCACAAAGATCCTGAGATTCCATAGTATCTACAATGGAACTCTCCATCCGCCCCATGTTAGCAGTCATTTTGGCCTTAAGTAATAAGGTTTTAAAAAGATGGAGGCGGAACAAACCAGAATAGGTGGGTTTATCTGGGGCAATTCCCTCATCACCTGAAAATTCAAAATCCCCTAGTTCTTCCTCTCCTTCCAGCGAAGCCTCGCTGTGAACAGAAGCAGTGGCATGATGTGATTCCTCAAGATAACCTCTACTGCCATGCAAGGGGTGATGCAGAGGTTAAGGCCTTAAGGGTCCTGAATGTAAAGGAGCCATCAACCCTCTTTGTGCCAGTGCCTCATGAATGCCTTGAGTAATAGTTTGCACAATAGCATAATGTAACTCTGCAGACAATCCTTGATCTGCCACCTCCATGTGGTGGAGTCCAGCTGCTGTAGGTGTAAACGTGGCAGATGGCACAGAACACCCTTTGCCAGGCCCCTGCAAGGAACCTGAAGTAGACTGAATAGGAGTCTGCTCAATCTCTTCCTGAAATTGAACAGCATGAAACCCTGACTCTGACCCTGATCAGTTAGGCTGATCCTCCTGCACATTTTGTGTTTGCAAAGCTGGAGTTAAGGGGTTAGTAAGCCCACTCTGACTCTAGAAAGCTCTGGGGATTTAGGGGCCCCAGCCTGTTGCTGAGCCTTTGCAAAATGCTTTTCTAAGGCCTTTTGCCTTCTCTGAGCATCTTTTTCAGCTGCTGCAGATGATAATTTTGAATGCTTGGCTTGAGTGCTAGTAGAGGCTTTGTTAGAACACAATCTAGGCTTCTTAGCTGTAGAACATTCAGCCTGATGCTGACTGGTAAAAGATCCCTCAGAATTACTAGTATTTGCCATTATTGTATTAAGTATTAAGCTAAACAATATATAATTGAGCTGTGGAGATAAGAATGCTAGGCAAGTCTAGACAATTACTCACTGCACAGTCCAAACCTTTAGAAATCATGCCAAACCGGGAACACGGTTTGTTTGCATGTGAAACTGCAAACAGGAAAAGTAGCAGCAGTAATAATCAGGGCACTTCCAGTGCTAAAACTGGCGCAAGACCGGCAACATGGCCACAAACGCCACAAAAACACGCCTAAAAACCAGCAACACAGTTTACTTGCATGTAAAGTGCTCCTCAGCGATGTCCAGGCCCATTAACAAAGACCACTTGCTCCAAATTGCTGGCAGGCCAATTGGTTTGCACTTTCTGGCTGCTGTAAAACTGCATACAAAATGGCTGCTGCCCACAAAATGGCAGCTATCAGCCTTCACTGAGGCTCGGCTGGGAGAAGGAGGTGTGGCCAAAGAATTTCCAATTCAGTCTCTGACTAATCAGATGAATTTAACCCATGCTTGGATTCTCCAAGCAGCGCACAGGAGAAGAGATGGTTTGCACCATCAAAGAAAGGGATTGAGTTACTTGGCATTAAATTTATATATTTTCTGGATAAACATTTAAACTGAACAGCAGGGACAGAGAATTAATTGATACAGAACATTTCTATCCCCAGCAATCTAAAATTAGTAGGGTTATCAGTGCATGTAAGGTAGATGTTTGTGCGAGTAAGATTATCAACCTTGCTGTCAAGCAAAACCAAGCATTTAATATTGAATGTCATGCCAAGTGCACTAATCAAACAGGTGGCAAGAAAGTAGGGGCAGTCAGGCACAACAAGGTAACAATAAACACAGTAAACACAGGGTCAATCAAAATTGACTCAAATGTCTATACATCAATACACAGAGTATGAGGAATAAACAGGGTGAATTAGAAATTCAAGTAAATAATGGCAGATATGATATTGTTGCCCTTACAGAAACTTGGTGGGATGAAACCCACAAATGGAATATACAGCTAGAGAGATTTAAATTATTTAAAAGAAATAGACCAAATAAAAGAGGAGGTGGAGTTGCACTATATATAGGAAATAACTACACCACTACAGAAATAGAGCACAACAATGATGAAAATGATCTTGAATGCATTTTGGTCAATATCAAAGGGGGAGAAATGACATTGCCATAGGTCTCTACTACAGGCCACCAAACCAAACAGAAGAAATAGATGAACTTTTTGCTAGTCAGCTAACTAAGGTATGTAGGAAGCAAATCACAATAGTAATAGGGGATTTTAACTACCCTGACATCAACTGGGAGACAAATTCTGCACCAAATGGAAGATTCAACAGGTTCCTAACAAACCTAGCAGACAACTTTGTTTCCCAAAAAGTAGAAAAGGGAACACTAACAGAGATGAAATGATACAAGGTTTTGAAGCTACAGGAACCTTGGGTGCAAGTGATTATGCAATATTGGAATTCAACATTATGCAAGCACAAGTAGTAGAACAAAGTCAAACTAGAGTCTTGGACTTTAAGAGAGCTAATTTCAATAAACTTAGAGAGAGCTTGGGAAGGATTCCATGGATGAGAATCTTCAAGGGGAAAACAACTCAAGAAACTTGGGAAATCTTGAAAAGTGAGATTATAAAAGCCCAGTCAAACACAATACCAATGAAGAAGAAAAATAACTCTCAAAAGAAACCAGCATGGCTGCATAAAGAACTCTCTGACAAATTGAAAAACAAAAAGGACAAGTATAAAAAGTGGAAAGAGGGGCACATAACTAAGGCAGAATATCAGCAAATAGCCCAAGCCTGATGAAGATGAAGTGAGGAAAGCTACGGCTCACAATGAACAAAGGCTTGCAGCAAAAGTAAAAAATAACTCCAAAAAAACCTTCTTTCAACATGTTAAAAACAAGAAAAAAGTCAAGGAAACAATTGGCCCATTGTTGGGAGAAAGTGGCAAGAAGGTGACAAGCAACAGGGAGAAAGCTGAACTACTTAACTCACTTTTTGCATCAGGGAAAAAACAGCCCAACCTATCAAAAACAGCACCACAAAAAACAGATTAGGAACACAAGTTAAAATAGGGAAGAAAATGGTAAGTAAACACTCTTCTACCCTAGACGAGTTCAAATCACGAGGACTGAATGGATTATACCCCAAGGTTCTGAAGGAACTGGCAGATGAAATCTCAAACCACTGAACTATATCTTTCAAAGATCCTGTTGCACCGGGGAACTGCCAAAGGAATGGAAAAGAGCTGATGTAGTTCCCATCTTCAAAAAAGAAAAAAAAAAGATTAAGAAAACTACAGACCTATCAGTCTGACCTCAATACCAGAGAAGATTCTGGAAAAGATAATCAAGCAACGAATCAGCGAACATCTAGAAGCAAACAAAATAATAACCAAAAGCCAATATGGATTTGTCAAAAACAGATCATGCCAGACTAATCTTATTGCATTCTTTGACAAGGTGACAAAACTAATTTACCTGGACTTCAGTAAGGCATTTGATAAAGTAGATCATAACCTACTACTAGATAAAGTAGAAAAATGTGGGTTAGACAGCATCACCACCAGATGGATTCATAACTGGCTGACCAACCACACTCAACATGTAATCCTCCACGGAACTGCATCTACATGGAGGCAGGTATGCAGTGGCATACCCAAAGGGTCTGTTTTAGGCCCAGTACTCTTCAACAACTTCATCAGTGACTTGGACGAGGGGATAGATGGGGAACTCATCAAATTTGCAGATGACACCAAGCTGGCAGGAATAGCCAACACTCCACAGTGGAGAGGCTTAAGATACAGAAGGATCTTAACAGACTTGAACATTGGGCGCTATCTAACAAAATGAAATTCAACGGTGAAAAAAGTAAGGTTCTACATTTAGGCAAGGAAAACAAAATGCACAGTACAGTATATGTGGTACCTTGCTCAATAGTAGTAACTGGGAGAGGGATTGTGGAGTCCTAGTGGTCATCAGGTGTCCCAGCTTTGTGGCAGCCATCTTAGGCTGTCTTTTCTCCTCACCGCGTGGCTGGCAGGGAAAGTAAGCCCCATGTCAAGCAGGAGAGCTATAACTCTCTGAGACCTCGCAGAGCGTCCCTAATTGCTTCACCGCCCCTCCAAAGCGGCTTTGGCTCCTTTTGGAACCCACCAATGGGCAGAACTCAGTACGGGAGCACTGAGACCGGCTCTCAATGTCTGATCTTGCTGCGACGTCGGCTGGACATCATGGCAGTGTTCATGCAATTGATAAACGAGGCTTTACACAAGCACTTGTATAAGCATTGATGTACCTGGCTGATACTTTAATCTACACCAAAATGAATGTATAGCATGTGAAACTAGAAAGGGCTGTACTCAAAAAACTGTAGGCCTGTAATTTCTGTAATGAAAAACTGTAATTTCTCAACTGTATGCCAAGCTCTCCAAATGTGAGTTTCACCAAAGTAAAATATGTCAGAGTATATTCATGAACTGGAATAGGACATGGCAACTCGGTCAGCCAATGAGAGCTGTTTGGTAACTGAAACATAGAATTTGTTTGTATGGGGACGTAAGAGACAGTTTGGAATCTGGGCGTGGCTTAGACTTGCTGAAGTGTATATAAGAGTTGGTTTGGCCTCTAATGGAGTCTCTGTAAAATATATTGGTCTCTGTTTCTATCTACTCTGTAATGACTTGCTTCTATGAATATTGCTTCTGTGTTTCTGATACTGTATGCTGAATTTTCCTGTATAGTATTATATATAAAGAAGTTTCTTTACATAATGTAATTATATAATTTGAATCCTGCTGAAGTTCATTTAATTGTGTCTGATTGTGTGTACTGCAACAAACTCTGACAAAATAGACTACTTGGGCTATCATAATTCACACGGTGTTGAGATGGACTCCCCAAAAGTCCAAGTAGTGCTGAACTGGGCTCCACCCTGAATGAGAAAGCAGCTACAAAGCTTCTTAGGCTTTGCTAATTTTTGCCACCAATTCAGCCTGTCTTTTGTGCAGATCACACACCCCATCACGAAACACAAGACAAAAAGGAGACTATAAACCAAAAAGGAGACTATAAATCCAAACCTAACCAGCCTCTTAAATGTATTTTGGAATGCCAAGCAGCATTTGAAAAGCTCAAATGGCTGTTTCTAGCTGAACTGGTCCTGAAGAACCCCACCCCAAATACTCCCTTTGTCATCCAGGCTGACATGAGCGATGTGGCTATGGGAGTCGTGGTGCTATAGGAGAATGAAGCTGGGCAGATGAAACCTTGCACTTATACTTCCAAGAAAATGTCAGCAACTGAGCAGATGTGGGCGGTATGGGAAGAGGAGACTTATGCAGTGCATTGGGCACTCTTAACATGGAGGCACTTCCTTGAAGGAAGCAAGGTGCCTTTTGAGGTATGGACTGACCACAAGAACTATAGGCACTAAAAACATATCGGAGACTTTCTCCTAAGGAGATGTGATGGGTGCAATACTTTAACTGCTTGTCATCTATTTTTATATCAATCCTCACATTGCTTAATTATGTAATATTACAGTTGTTTAATACAAATTCAACATTTTAATATAAATCAATTAGTTATATAACTATCTTTTTTGTATATTAATCAATATGAACATGAATATTCCAATTATTTCCATGCAATCCAATTTCTTACAAATCAATTAATTATATTAACCAATAATAATAAACCAAATAATTTCCCCCAATATTCTTCCAAACCACAACTTAACCATTTCTGCTTTCAACACAATATACAATTAATAATATCTCAATTATTACAATTCCCTATTTAAATAGAGCTTTTTTTGTGTGTGTGTTTTAAAATCTTGAACTCCCCTCTTTTGCCATTTGCCATAAATTTCCCATTGTTTGCACCAACCTTTTTTGATGAGGAAAAAGAAAAGAAATGTGCCTTAGCAAACAGCAAAGCCAACAAGCTGTTTTAGTTTTGCTTTTGGTTTCAGCAGAAGGAGAAAAAAAAATGTGCTCTTTGCAGCAGGCACCTTTTTGCAGCCGGCACCGATCTTCTCATTTGTTTTCTTTTAACCCTGATCAGCTGTAGGGGGGGGCCTTTGAAGGCCCACGGCAAGAATTTAAAGTTTTTTTTTCCCTCTAGCCATCAGCTGGAACTCAGAAGGCAGTCCCAATAGATTGGGAGTGGGCGGGGTGAAAGCAAACCCCGTTCTTCCGCTGTTTCCTAGCTTGCAGGGAAAAAGTCATTTTTTTCGTGACCCGTGTATAAGCCTAGGGGGCGTTTTTCAGTCTGAAAAACGGGCTGAAAAACTCGGCTTATACGCGAGTATATATGGTAGTCAAACCGCTATTCCCATCCAAGCAATTGGCGGCCCAAGTGACTACCCAAGCACAAGAGAAAGAAAACACACTGATGAACAATAAGGTGACAGCTGCACTGAAAGCTGCCCTGAAGGATGACAAATGGTTTCAAAGCCATGGAAACATTGATTCAGTCCAGAATGGGTGGAGTCTATGTACCAGAGAGCCAGAGACTGTTGGCCTTAGGGAAAAGTCATGACTCCAAGTCTGCTGGGCACTTCAGCTTTGTGAAAACTTTACGCCTAATCAAAAGAGTGTTTTGTTGGCCATTTAAAAAAAGACATTGAAAGTTATGTGGCAAGTTTGCCTCTGCCAAATGACAAGAGAAAACCCCTGGACTCTTCCAAAGAGTAGCAGAGTGTCAGCCCTCTGGAGAGAGATCTCAATGGATTTTATCTTGGAGCTTCCAAAAAGCTCTGAGAATACAGTTATATGGGTAATAACTGAAACTATTTTCTAAGCAAATGCATTCTGTCCCATCAGAAGATTCCCTCAGCATGTGGGTTGAACAAATTATTTTTATACCATGTCTACAGACTACATGGAGCCTTCCAAAGCATCATCTCTCGTAGAGGAGGGCAATTCACCTCTAAGTTTTGGAGCAAATTTCTGAAATTACTGGGGGACTCATCAGGAGTAAATTTAAGTCATCATCCTCAAATTAATTGGTGCGTGTGTGGGGGGTGTCTTTCAGCAATTCAAAAAGATTCCACAAGCATTTGCACTTGATTACACTTTTGCACTTTTGAGCACTATAGTATATTATCTGTACACAAATTCACTGTCAAATCCATTCAGTGTATAGTCAATTATTAGATTGTTTCAGAATCTCATAATCATGAAGTTGGAAGAGTCTTCAAATCTCATGTAATTTTACCTCTTGCTCAATGCAGGATCTGCTAAAGCTAAGGCTATCCAGCCTGACTTGGAGGATAGATTATCTATCTATCCTCCAAGTCAGAGGGATGCACTATTTTATGTGGATTGCTAGGTCCAGAAAATGTCACCTGCTACTCAAACCAGATTAACCAGAGCCTTCTCTGTGGGGGCACCCGCCCTGTGGAATGAGCTACCTCCTGGAATACGACTGATCCCGGACCTCCGGACCTTCCGTAAGGCCCTGAAGACATATCTATTTCATCAAGCTGGCCTAGCCTAAATAGTTTTTTAATGGGGTTTTAATTTTATAAGATTTGGGGTTTTAAATTGGGAGGCCGATTGATTTAATTTATTTTTAATTATCTTAACTTTTGTACTATATGTATTTTTAATTCTGGCTGTTCACTGCCCTGAGTCCCTTCTGGGAGAAGGGCGGTATACAAATTAAATTAAAACTAAAACTAAACTAAACCTCTGTGCAGTTTCAAGCATTAGTTCCCAACGGCCTCTATGGGGCAATAGAGAAGGCTACTGTATTGACCTATACATTTCAGATTGCTCATATAAGTCCATTTTAGATGTTCTACTCCATAATGGATATATTGGGAAGGCAGAAGATAGCTCATCAAATTTAGAGGAAGCTCTTGTGCATATTCAGTGCACCCAAAAAATGAACTTGAACAGATAAGAGGTACTGAATAACAAGTATGTGCTATATGCACATGTGCAAACATAAACTTGGAATTCATAGTAAATATCACAAAAACAGCACAAGCTTAAATATAGATAGTTGAAATATTTAAATTATTTGTTATCAATATTTAATTTTTTAATCCTACCTTTATTACTTTATAAATAACTCAAGGCAGAAAATATACATAATACTGTACTCCTTCCTCCTCCTATTTTCCTCACAATAACAACCCTGTGATACTACAAAAACTCTGACTGTATTTATCTATTTGTACCCACAGGTGAGCCTAAAGAGGGCATTATACTTTGACAATTTTTGAATTAAGGTATCTAAAATCTGCTAATTTAAAGATTTTATAAAAATATCTGCAATCCATTACTCTTTTGTAATTGGAATTTCCATAATGTTCAGGTTAGTTCTACTTCCAAAATTGCAGCCATTTTAGCATACTTAATGTGATTGTTGTAGTCATGTGCTTCCTCCCAGCTTCTTACAAGTAAAGGCAATGAGGAAGCTGGCAGAAAGGTGGAAGTCACTTCCGCTCCCACTACTTTTTAGCCAGCCTTTGGCAATCTATTTATCTGTTTAAATAAGAATATATTGGATTATTATTTAAGTTTGCCACTACTATAACGAAATAGAATGATTTTTCTATTTATATACTCTTTTAGGTAATCATGGAACCATCCGGCATTGAGGTAAAAATCCTCAACATTTTAGTTTTAGCATAGTTGTTTTGTAATTAATTATGGCAATACTTGACAAACGCTTCATGTTGGCATTTCACAAGTTGGCATTTCAAATCCAATCTAGTACAGTATATGAAATAATAGCATTATATCCTCATGTAACCAAGCACAATTTCCTTTTCCTTCTGGAGAATAATGAACAATCCTATAATTATTATTTATACTTAGAGACCGCCCAAATCCAAAATGATCCTGGGTGATTTACACTTAAAAAAAGAAAAAAAACCCCTATGTAATTAGATAAAGCCTACTATTATACCATTTCAACTACATTTAGAAAATTATTGCTAAATTTCAAGTATTATGCTATTAGTCTTATAAGAGGCCATGAATATGATTTACTGTATAGATATGAATCCTACCTGGAATAGACTGTCATTATTCTGACCATACTTACTGGTCTGCTACTAGTAAATAAGAATACCACTTTGACTGATATTTATGAGTTGGCCTAACATCCATATAATAGGACTTTAAATACCATCTCATACCATAGTTCCCTGGTATGTAAATAACAGAATGCTTGACAGCACATTGATTATAATGTATTCCAGAATCATGCAAGGTATAAATTTCAGGGAAGATCATGTCAATCTCTTTAAGAATTGCTTGCCAAACATGTGACTGTGTATATGTACACAGAGGGAGGGAGGGAGGGAGAGAGAGAGAGAGAATGAATTACCTGTTTTCTCTGAACTCTTCTGCTTCTTTTTCTTTCATTGCTGTTTGAGGCTCTTCAACATCATAAGAGAAGAGGTGAAAGGGGCTATATGGTACATAAGGTATTTTCTCAACATTTGGAGATGTCTTTGGAGTAACAGATGATGAATTTTGGGAAGTAACTTTGAAAGATGAGGGTGATGAATGATGAGAAGAAGGATTCAAAGCAACTGAATCAAGGGATGATGAGCTATTGGAAATATTTGTTCTACAGTTCCTGGGAAGCCTTTCATCCTGAGAAATTACATTTGAGATGACTGAAGTATCAGAATTCTGTGGAGCATGTTTAACCTTCCGTATTTCTGAGAACCCACTGGATTGAAAAGATAGATAAGGAAAAGCAGAAAAAGAAGAGAAAATGGTATTATGCAAGTATCTAAAAAAAATATGCTGAAAGCAAAGAGCAATAACTATAGTAGAAATTTAATTATACACTTATTTATCTGCCAGGTAGACAGAAATAACGGGTTAGAATTGGCATTTTTAAATTTTTTAAAACCATATTATGGACACTCTCATAAAATGTCTATGTATTGCAGATTTCCAGTTCAAAAAATGTATCTTGTGATATGTCCAGAGGTGCGAAACTTTACGACTTGTGGACTTCAATTCCCAGAATTCCTGAGACAACATGGCTGGCTCAGGAATTCTGGGAGTTGAAGTCCACAAATCATAACAGGGCCATTGTTTCCCACCCCTGCTGAAGAAAATTCATAAAGTACTTTCCAGAAAGGAAACTGGTAAAGTTTTTGGAAGGTTTCTTCTAGAACACTGATGTCAAACTCGCCACATCATGTGACGTTTCACGGTTTTCCTTTGTGGAGCTGGGGTGGATGTGGCCTGCGCATGACGCATCCAGCCTGTGGGCCACCAGTTTGACATCTCTGTTCTAGATCATAGAGTCATAGGGCTGGAAGCAACCTCAGAGGTTTTCTAATCCAATTGACCTTATACAATCAGTCAAATGGTTGTCCATTTGACTATTTTTGAAAACCTGCAGTGATGGAGCATCCACAACTCTGGGAGGCAAGTCCACTGATTAATTATTAATCTCCTTACTTCTAGGTTAGATGTCTTTTTAACAAAATAGTCGGTCTCAATTCCTTGTAATCTCTGAAAAATCTATATAGTTTTCCTGGTAACATTTTCTTAAGTGGTTTGCCACTGCCCTCTTCCAAAAGCTGAGAGACACTTACTTGGCAAAAGTCATCCAGCAAGGAAGGACCAGAACTCAGCCTCCTGTTTTTAGCTTGGTGCCTTAATCACCACACCCAATGGCTTTAAGTTATCTACTACTTCCAAAATGGTTTGTATATCCAACCTTCTTTTTTGAAGGCAAAAAGTAATCATTAGACTTTATCTATCTTTTATTTTATAAAGGATAGCACTTTGTTTTATTAAATATCAGTTTCCCATATCAATTTTGT
The DNA here is from genome assembly GCA_012654045.1 of Ptyas mucosa. NCBI lineage: Eukaryota > Metazoa > Chordata > Lepidosauria > Squamata > Colubridae > Ptyas > Ptyas mucosa. The sequence continues at coordinate 1,272,775 of WNWU01013452.1, forward strand.
TTAAAAAGGCATTTTATAAAGGTCAAGTAGAAAGTACCATGGGCACACTGGTATTTATTGAAACTGTGATATCTATTCATGTCCTTGAAAACTTCCCCAAATAATCCCACTGTGATATTTATCTATAAGTTTGCCTTTCCCATCTAGGAATAATTGAGAATTCCAGAAAATAACACCTAACATTTAGATGGTGTCAGCTGACACACAGTATTTGTGAGAAATATATTCAGTAGTTTCCTATTAAAAATAGTAAGTATTGTCTTCAGAATTTTTTCAAAAAACAAAGGGAAAATCGTTTCTATGAAAGTATTGCAAAGCTAAATAATATTATGCTGTTCTACCTCTGCTATCAGAGAAAAAGGTCCACAGAAATAAAGTTGGCAAAATTGGGAGTTTTGCAGCACTATAGTTGCTCTAGTAAAGGAGCTCTATTAGAAATGAGGAATTAAAAGAGAAAGCAAACCAAACATCAAATGAAAAAAGGAAGAGGGAAACATCCTGGCTCTGGTAAGCTTCTGTCCTAATTATACTGAGGAATTTAAGAAATGTAACTTTCTTCCATTGTTTTTGTTTTGTTAAAAATAATACACAATTAAGAAATAGGTTTATTCCAATTTAATTTTGGTAAAGTAAAAACACTGAAACTAATGGAACAAGTCAATCATGACCATCTTACATGGGTATAGCAATAGCAATAAGACTTATATACTGCTTTACAGTGCTTTACAGCCCTCTCTAAGCGGTTTATGGAGTCAGCATATTGCCCCCAATGATTTGGGTCCTCATTTTACTCACTTTGAAAGGGTGGAAAGCTGAGTCAGCCTTGAGCCTGGTGAGATTTGAACAGCCAAATTGCAGGCAGCCGGCAGTCAACAGAAGTAGTCTGCAGTACTGCACTCTAACCACTGCGCCACCACGGCTCATACTTCATGAGCTTTACTTTATGGTATACTTTAACCATATTTAAATCTGGTTACAAACAAATATATGTACAATAAGACATGTGGGTTTAATTTTAGTAAAATGCACATTCTAACAATATACTATAATATTGCATAGGTTTATTATTAGTTGTTTCAAGAAATGTTGAAGATGTTACTGAGGCCATGATCCTAGTACCTGGCATTGACCTGCCCAGTAGCCTCTTCCTCCCTCTCATCCTCTGTACCAGACTCTATGACTGGCTGTTCTTCCTCCTTGTCATAAGCCTTCTCTCTAGGACAAAACAAGGCATGCAAGTTGGACAGCAACACAAGACACATAAGAGATCTAAGGAGATATTATCAGCAAAACAAAATAAAACTAGAAATGAAAGAAAAAAAGGATAGAAATAAACATGGATTGTATCTGCTAATAAAATAAGATGCAAAAGGAGACTGGTATGACGCAGATTTGGGGCCTCAAACATTCAATTCTCAATCAGTTTCTGGGGATCTTTGTTGCTATACAGAAACCTTGAATAACAAGAAAAGTTGATCTGTGTATATAAAATGCCATCCAGGGATGGAGATACGAAGGAGATAATGAATTATCTATCAAGTGAATTGTGTTCAGGTGATTTTAGCAAACAAGCCACCACTGAGTTTTGAGAACTGAAGATAATTTTAAGTGACCATGCTTTATTAATTTTAATATTTATTTCAAGTGACCATGCTTTATTATGGTCAGTGTCACATCTTATTTCATGATAGTGTACTTTAGTTGTTATTTCTTTCATTTGCTCATCATTCACTCTACTCTTTTGTTTTGTTCTATTTTCTTCCTATAGATACTCTTTTCCAATGCTTTTATTCAAACATATTTTTAAAACAATCTTTCCTATTATACTGATCCTATATATCATATATTTAGTTCATTTTGTAATTTTCTATTTTGTGTAGATAGTTTGGTGTCCTCTTATTACATCTATACATAGTGTCATCCCCCTTCCTAACTCAGTGTTGGCTCTGTTATTAACATAAGTATAGTTTTAAATCTTTTATCTTATTATGTTATCTCTCTTAAGTGAGATAACCCATTCTATACAACAATATCATCAATTACCTTTCTTTCATATTAAGTTCTTTCTTGAATTAGGAATGTGTGGTAAGATACATATTGTTCACTCCTTTTTTAGTGTATTATACTATTATTACAGCAATATGTTTGCATTTGGAGAACTCTTGTTAAATTTCAGTTATGTTATCACTCTTATAGAAGGCTATAGATTTAATTCTCTATAAGTTTACATAGAAATTAAATTTACAGTATGATTGCCTGTGATTTTACTCCCTCTGTTCTTAATGAATATGTGTTGATCCATCTTGACTAATTTTTGTGCATTGACTATCATGTGAATGCCAAAATCTGTGGTAGATGGCAGTTGATAGCAGCCTACACATACGTAGTCACAAACAAACATGGACGCACATGTATTCACACACAAAGTCATTGTCACCTCCTTCAGCTGATAATGATGCTTCATGCAGAATAATGGCAACTTGGGGGCTCTCATCATCACTCATGATTAAACAGGAATGTAACCTGCCCTTTTATTACTCAACTTTTATATTAATGATATTATAAAGATCTTTGTCAAATGAAAATTCCATTCTTCAAGCCTACTCCACAAACCAATTTCCATTATTTTATTTGCTAATGATTCTATCATTTTATCTATGACTCAAATGACAGGCTTCAGCAAAGTCTACAAAGCCTATTATCATATTGCTATAATGAGAAGTTAGACATTTAATGATTTACAATAAAAGATACTTGTATTTACCAAATGTCTACTGATTATTCCATTAGTCATAAATTCAGTAACAACCAACTTAATCTTGTTTAGGCCTTCAAATATTTAGGTCTCCATGACTTTGCAACACAGATGTGCACTTGGAATTCCCACTCATTACTCAGTGCATGTCTTATCTAGAGCATGGCTAATCTTGTAGAAGTCTGGAATAGAATCTACTGCTTGAAATATTGACTAAACAGATATTTGGCTGCTAGTATTGGCACAACTTATCCTGTAAAATAAAATTATTCTGTCTTGTAATAAAATAGTTTTAATCTAGCTCACTCTGATCTCTCAAACTAAACTATATTAATGACGGGTCCAAAAAAAGCAATGGTTGAGATTAAACAAATTTACAAAATGACAGATCTGAAATATTGTATTACCTCCTCAGAAACATTGGCTGATGCCCTCTCCAGGTTACATAGAACATCACCAAAGAGGATGTGGTGAACTACATTATTCCCTCAGTCAAACAGCAGAACCAGCGATGACCAGAACATAAAATAAAGCTAAGCTCAATTTAACTGATGATCTAAGACTGGCAATTAAAATGGCCTTGTCTGAGGACCAATGGTTCACAGGTCCAAAGAGGATATCTCCTTACATGATGGCCTCACTTGGGTCACAAGCAAACTCTGGCCTGTGAACCAAAGACCTCCGATTTTACAAAGGAACCATGACTCAAAAACCGCAGTGCGCTTTGGTTTTGTGAAAACCTTGCATCTTGTTAGATGCCAATTTTGGTGGCCAAACATGAAGAAGACATGGAAGAATACGTGGCTAATTGCCTCGTTTGCCTTGGCTAAAGGACATGCTGGAAAATCCCCAGCACTTTGATAACCAGCCACTAACCCCACAGCTCCTTGGAAAGAGATCTCCATGGACTATAACTGAACTATCTGACAGCTCGTAAAATGCTATGATATGGGATACTACCAACTTATTTTCTGAACAGGTACACTTTGTGGCATGCCTTAAGATCCCTTCCGCATGAACTCTTGCAAAGCTCTTTGATCAACACATCTACCACCTACATGGGGCTCCTAAAAGAATTATCTCCAATCGAGGGGTGGGATTCATGTTTTGGTTCTGGTAAGAGTTCCTATAGCTACTAGGAACCACCCAAGGACTCAGCTCATTGCACCACCCTCAAACTAATGGTGCCTATGAGTGTCCTAATGGTGTCTTGGAACAATACCTCAGGTGTTACATCAAATATCAACAGGATTGGACTGAACTTCTCCCCTTTACAGAAATAGCCTATAACAATTCAATAAACAACAGCACTGGTTTCACTCTGTTCCGTGTCACTACTGCCCGGGATTTTGTTGCTATGCCAGATTTCCCACAATAATTGCCCCAATGTTTGTCTATGGCTTAGTGGATGAAACAATTACAAACTATATGGCCTGTAGCACACAAAACATTATAGATGATGTCAGGGAGACATAAAAAATATGCTGACAAAAAGAGATCTCCACAGCAATATAATGTCAGACAAGAGGTGTACCTTTCCACCACGTATCTGCAAGCCAGGCAACTGTTGAAAAAAACTGGGGCCCAAAATACATAGGTCCTTTCCCCATAGAAAACTGGACTCCATTCTCATTGAAGGTGAGCAACATTTTGAAGTCAAGGAAATCCTAGACTCCCACCTCCATAGAGGCAAACTCCAGTATCTAATTCTAAGGTAACACTTACCCCTTCTGAGATCAAATGGGTGGCTGCACCACATGTACAAACATAACCCTTATTGCATAAATTTAATGCCCTGTACTCTCACAAGCCACAATGAATGTAATATATTAATAACCTCACTCTTATTTTCTTTTCCAAGTTTAACCTTTTTTCCAACGGAGGCAAAATGTTAGAACTGCCACCTCACGCTTATACTCTACTATTGCTTGTGCCAGTTTGCCATGAACTCTGGGGAGACTGGATGGGAAGGGGGAGGATTCAGGGGTAACAAGTTCACTGTATCTGCCAGAGATGCAACTTCAAGTTCAGATGGCTGAGAATAGACTGCAGCTGCATTCCACATATGAAGCTACTGTTCAAAAAAGAAAAAAATCTCTTCAAATTTGATTGGACAATCGGACTCAGCATGGGGATGCATTTAAGGGGGAAAAGTTACTCTTGGAGATTTGGGCACATGCTTTTTAGGTCTGGCTTTCCTCTACTGTATTTCACTTAATCTATAGTAAACTATATCTTTCTCAACAAATGGAGTCAAGGATTGTTCTTGTTTAACGGTTCAAGTTGAGGCAGGTCTGACATTGATAGATTGGTTAGTTATGTTTGTTACATCTAATTAAAGAGGTTCATCTGAATTCTTAAAAGGACAAAATATGTATAACTCCATCTATTTCATAAACCAACATAAATACCACATGACTTACATGAGTGACAATCAAATTTCTGCCTACATGCCATGCCTTTCAATACAAAACACAGAATATAGAGTTGGAAGGGACCTTGGAGGTCTTCTCCTCCAACCTATTGCTTGAGCAGGAGACCCTATACCACTTCAGATAAATGATTGTTCAATCTCTTTTTGTAAGCCTCCAGTAATGGAGCACCTACAACATAGGAAGGCAAGCTGTTCCATTGGTTGATTATTCTCACCATTAGGAAATTTCTCCTTAATTCTAGATTGCTTCTTTCCTTGATTAGTTTCTATCCATTGTTTCTCATCTTGCCTTTTGGTGCTTTGGAAAATAGTTTGACCCCCTTGTCTTTGTAGGAGCCTCTCGAATATTGGAACACTGCTATCATGTCTCTCCTTCATTAAACTAGACATACCCAATTCCTGTAACCTTTCTTTGTATGTTTTAGCTTCCAACTACTAATCATTCTTGTTGCTCTTCTCTGCACTCTTTCCAGAGTCTCAACATCTTTTTGAATTGTGGAGACCAAAACAGATGTAGTACTCCAAGTATGGACTTACTAAGGCCTTGTAAAGTGGTATTAGAACTTCAAGTGATCTTGATTTTGATTTATCTCTATTAATACAGCCTAGGATTGCACTGGCTCTTTTGGCTGCCACTGCATATTGTTGGCTCAGATTTAAATGATTGGCCACTAGGACTCCCAAGATCCCCCTCACAATTACTGGCATTAAGCCAAGTTTCGCTTAGCCTGTACCAATACAGTTGCTTTTTCTTGTAAATTAATATATTATATTGTAAATATATATATTGTAATATATTATGTACATAATAATATGTTGCAATTATACAATGTTTTATGCTCATTCTCACAAGAATAGAATAGAATTCTTTATTGGCCAAGTGTGACTGGACACACAAGGAATTTGTTTCTGGTACAGAGGTTCAAAGTGTACACATAAACAGCAAGTAACAGATCATAGATCATAAATCATAGTTACAATCATTAATCATAAGTTACAAACAAGAATTGATAAATTATAAGAAATCAATAGGAGAAGATAGTAGGAAAGTTGCGAAAAGATGCGAAATGAGACAGTGCTGTGGGAATTAAGCGTTCAGCAGAGTGTCTATGTGACATGCAATGTTCTATAGCGTCATCATGAAGGGAGAAGTTGAAACAGTTTATGTCCAGAATGTGAGGGGTCTATAGATATTTTCTCGGCCCTCTTTCTGGTTTGTGCAGCATACAGATCCTCAATGGAAAACCGGCTGGTTGTGATTGTTTTTTTCTGCAGCCCTAAAGACTGTACTTGTCTTGTTTGGTTGCTATGCAAATAAATGACATTCAATAATTCCTCTGTAGAACAGTATCAGCACATCCTTGGGCAATCTGAGCTTGCTAAATTGACACAGGAAGAACATTCTTTGTTGTGCCTTTTTAATGATGGTTCTAATGTTAGGTGTCCATTTCAAGTCCTTGGAGATAACAAAACCTAGACAGTTGAAGGCTCTAGTGTTGATACTATGTTGCATAATATTGTAAGAGATGGTAGAATAGGACAGCTTCTTTGGAAATCTACCATCATTTACAGTTTTAAGAATGTTCAGCTCCAGATTGTTCTGGTTGCACCACAGGACCAGTTGATTTATCTCTTGTCTATATGCAGACTCATTGTTTTGAATGAGACCAATGACTATTGTATCATCTGCAAACTTCAGAACTTTAACAGAGATATCCTTTGAGATGAACTCATTGGTATACAAAGAGAAGCGTGAACACACAGCCCTGGGGGGCTCCTGTGCAAATTGAACGGGTATTCGATGCAATTTCTCCTAGCCTCACCTGTTGCTTCCTATTTCTTAGAAAGCTTATAATCCATCTACAAGTGTGATCAGGCACAACTAGGCGAGTCAGTTTAGAGGAGAATTTCAGGAATGATGGAGTTGAATGCCAAGCTGAAATCTACAAAAGGGACCCTTATAAAGTTCTTTGGGGATTGAAGATGTTGTAAGACGTAATGCAGTGCCTTATTGACAGCATCATCTACTGATCTATTTGTACGGTAAGCAAATTACAAGGGGTCTAGCAGCAGACCTGTGAGGACTTTCAGGTGGACCAACGCTAACATTTTGAAGGTTTTTATGACTACAGATGTCAGAGTCACTGGTCTGTAGTCATTCAACTCTTTGATGGATGGTTTCTTGGGCACCGGAATGGTAGTAGAGTGTTTGAAGCAAGGAGGGATATAACACATCTCCAGTGATTTATTAAAGATGCGGGTGATGATGTGAGTCAGTTGATCAGCACAGACTTTCAAGTAAGAGGGAGTTACTCTGTCTGGCCCTGGTACTTTTCCATCTTTTTGTCTGTGAAATAGACCTCACACATATTTTCCTGTGATCAACAGAGATGCAGGGCCCAGACAGATGTAAGAGACTTAACTGCTGTTCTTGTATCTGAGATGGAGAGGCAACAATAGTTGACATGGTTTACTCCCCAACCTACTGTAGAACACATTCAGATCATCTGCCAGTTGCTGATTCTCTTCTTCAAGGGGTGGAGGTCTGCTGTAGCCAGGGATAGTTTTCAGGCTTTTCCACACATCTGCTGGTTCATTCAGCTTTTCAGAGTAGATTCTTTTTGCTGCCCTCATCTTCCTTGTTAATTCAATCCTGGCCTCATTGTCCTTTCCTGTAGGCTTCCTTTTTGGCAAGACATAGATGTTTGAGCTTAGCTGTGAACCAAGGTTTATTATTACAATGACATAATTAATTTTTAAGACAAGAAGATTGTTCAGCAGAAATGCTAGAGAAGCTGACAATAATGGTTTATAGTATAGAATATATACATTGTAGGTAGAAAATTATGCATGATGATGAATATGCTAATGTATCTTATATGGGGAAAGGATTTATTTTTCTATTCTGTATACATGTATTTACTATATACATGTCCCTTAGCCCCCAGCATCAGTATGACAAATCAAATTGATAACTTCATCTCTAAAATCTAATAAGGCACCTGGAAAAGGTTTTCTACCCCCAAAACTCTTTTAAGACTCACACTGATCAGTGAGCAACACTGTTTGCAGAGATGTACACCTATATGAATACTGTATACATGGGAATATTCATACATATGTGGGAATATACATACTGTATATTCCCACATATAGCGAGTTTGGCTTAGAGGTTTAGGCACAAGGATAGAAAATGGGCGACTGTGAGGTCAAGTCACTTTTATTCTTGCTCAAAGACCTTTAATCAAACACCCAACTGAAAGCTGAACAGGGGTGAATGGATTTGTATTCCCACCCATAATGATAAATGTATTAATGTATATATACATATGTATGTATTGTATATAATGTATACATTTTTGAATACATACAACATATCACATACATACAGAGTAATGTATGAAATATGTACATAAGGTGCCCGATGGCTCAGCAGTTAAAGATGCTAAGCTTGTCAGCTGGAGAGCTGATCGCCTGGGTTCAAGAACCAAGCTCCATACAACGGAATGAGCTCCTGTTACTTGCCACAGCAACTGCCCACCTAGCAGTTTGAAAGCATGCAAATGTGTGTAGATTGGTACCCCTTTGGTGGGAAGTAACAGTACTCCATGTGCTTTTGGCATATCGTTATGCTGGCCACATGACCACCGAAATTGTCTTTAGACAATGCTAACTCCCTCAACCAAGAAACAGAGATGAGCACCATGCCCTAGAATTGGACACAAATGATAGAGAAACCTTTACTTTTACATTTTACATACAGCATGTGTGTGTGTATTTATGTTATGTTATGTTATGCTATGTTATAATTATAATTATATTACAGATACACTCACACTCACAAAACCAGTGGTCCAGATCCAGAAAAATGTTAATAGACCATGTTGCTACCAGATGGATTTGAAACTGGCTGACCAATTGCACTCAACATGTAGTCCTCAGTGGAACTACCATACTTTTCGGACTATAAGATGCACCGGAGTATAAGATGCACCTAGATTTCGAAGAGGAAAGCAAGGGGGGGAAAAAAAGCTTTTGGCCTCTGCGTGTCTGGTTTTTGCCCTCTCCAGCCTCCAGGAGCACTCTGCAGGCCTCCCAAACCGTCTACGCATCCTGTTTTTGGCCTCCCGAACCCCCCACATGACCTGTTTTGCCCTTCCCAGCCCCCAGAAGCACTCTGCAGGCCTCCCAAACCCTCTGCATGTCCTGTTTTTGCAAAAAATGGGCTCGTTTTTGGTGAAACCAGCATGCACAGGGGTTTTTTTGGAAGGCCAAAAAGAGGGATGTATTCAGTCTATAAGACGCACCAACATTTCCATCCACTTTTTTTGGGGGGGGAGTGCATCTTATACTCTAAAAAATATTCAGGGAAGCATGCTGTGGGATACCAAAAGGTTCTGTCTTAGGCCTAGTATTACTCAGCATCATCATAAACGATTTAGATGAAAGGCTACAAGGGGAATCATCAAATTTGCAGAGAAAAACAAGTTGAGGTGAGCAGCAAATACTTTAGAAGATAGATTTCTTAACGCACTTCACCCCTATCCAACAAGATACAATTTAGTGAGAAAAGAAATGTATAAGTATAGGTGGCACCTGGCTCAACAACAGTAACTATGAAAGAAATCTGCAAGTCCTAGTGAACAATCATTTAAGTATAAGCCAGTAGTGTGCCTCAGCTGCCAGAAAACCCAATGCAGTCCTAGGCTTCATCAACAGAGGAATATCAAGATCATATGAAGTGTTAGCACTGCGTTATATTGCATTGATAAGAACACACTTGAAATAGTGCATACAGTTTTGGTCACCACTATACAAAATGATGCTGTGATCCTAGAAAGTGTGCAGAAGAGAGCAATGGAAATGATTAGGGAAATGAAGGCTAAATCATATGATGCAGGAACTGGATATGTCTAGTTTAACAAAAAAAGCGTAGGGATGACATGATAATGGTCTTCCAATAATTGAGGGGCTGTCACAAAGAAGAGAAGATCAACCTATTTTCCAAACCACCTGAGGGCAAGACAAAAAGTAACAGAAGAAAGCTTATCAATTTATAACTAAGGATAAATTTCCTGGCAGTGAGAACAATTAACCGGTGGAATGGTTGTGAAATAATTTTTTTGATGTAAAGTGTATGCTTGAAATTGAAATATATACTAAGACTATTGTAAATGTAGCAGGGGGAGTGATGGCTCCATGGTTAAAGATGCTGATCTTGTCAGCTGGAGAGCTGACAGCTTGGGTTCAACACCCAAGTTCCACATAACAGGGTGAACTCCCAATACTTGCCCCAGCTCTTGCCCATTCAAAAACATACAAATGCAATTAATGTCACACCTTGCTGGGAAGGTAATAGTATTCTGTGCATCTCTGGCATAGAGCCATGCTGGCCACATGACCATGAAAACTGTCATTGGACAACGCTGGCACCCTTGGCCAAGAAACTGAGATGAACACCATACCCTATAGTTGGACATGACTGACTTTACCTTTACTTTACTCTACATGCACTTCTTCACAATAATAAGCAATGATAAGGATTACTTGATATATCAGCAAGCATAAATGATTAAGGGTGTCTAAAAAGCACGAAAGCAACATTGCTGTAATATGGGAGGTTATGTAACTGGAAAGAAGTTACTATTTTTTTAATTAAAAAGCTAAGTAAGTGTTAAGAAGACAGCACTGAATGATGCATTTCAATAAATACATTAAATAACTTCTTTTATAGTAGCTTCTTGTAATCTTTTGAATTCTTATATGATTGTGATTACATCAAGCCACCATACTTTTATTTCCCCCATATATTTTATCAGTAAATGAAAGAACATGTTTGCATTCTTTCCTTTTTATTTTAATTGGAAAACTGTTAAACTATCAACTCCTGCAGGTTGACTATTTCCCTAGGAATTAATTGCTTGCCTTATTTCATTTTCAATAACTGAGCAAATAGCATGTTGCCAAAATGTTACATGAGCATATGTCATTTTCAGCAAAATGAATCAGAACTGTGGGTGTGAAATTGTATTAGCCAATTAGAAGTCATAGAAATTTGAAAATATAAAAGGCAAAAAGAAACTAGGAACACTTCTTGTTTCTATACCTACTTCTCACTATATTCTTCAGTGCTCTGTCTATGGCCACACATGAAATTAGGGCTTGAATGAGTGCAGGGGCTAGCAGGGGCTGATAAAGTATTCTTGACACTCTGAATGGAATGCCTCCTGCTCTTCCTACGTTCCAGTCCTCTTCGTTCACTGGAACCAAGACTGGCCCTTCTTCTGTCTTTGCAGGCAATAGGAAGAGGTTCTCCACTATCATCACCATCTTCATGTCTCAATGTCATCTAAAAAAAATGAAAGGGAAAGTGTAGGGAACAATGCATATAGATTTATATATTTGTTTTGTCTCACAAAGACATCTCAAAATGTCTTTTTATGATTGTTCTTTATCAAGGCTTTAATAATCTGGATTTTGCAGGACAACAGGAGATTTCAGATGCTTTTTACACATGTTGAAGAATCAATTTGTCTATGTAGAAATTCCAAATATAACATATGCTTTATCTTCTATGTGCACACAAGAAAAATGACCCCTGAACCCTCAAACTGAAAGTAAAAATAATACTGAGATTTTAAGTGCAACTCTCACTCAAAATATTGCCTGTTTCTTGTTATGCACCCTTGGCATGAAAAATAAAGACAGATGCTGAAATTTCAAAGAAGAATGAAGAGATGTATTTGTGGAAGATCAAAAAGTCAATGTGAGAGGGGACTTTCTTTCCTATCAGTCTGTTTTTTATGTTATTACTGAAATAGCATCTCTCCCTCCTATGATTCTAGACACTACCCTTTCATAGCAGAGTGGTTAAACTGTACCCAGAAAAAAAATAATGGTTTTATTTTGAACCTATGGAAACCAAAGAAGCTACTGGGAATTAAAATCTTTTGCTGTCAACAGAGTTTAGACAATTATAATCTCCATCAACTAAAAAAGAAGTTAAAACTACTGTGAAAATTTGAACAAATAGCATTCATGGTGAAATTTATTACACAGAAAAATAAATTAATCTAAATGTATTTAATTCTCTATTCCTTTACCTGCCTCTCAAAGACCAACCCCACATCCACTGTGGGAGGTGGAAACAGGAGAAAGCAAGGAATTGCTAGGAGTGGTAAAGTATGGCATTGCCTTGTGACCCAGGACCTTTACGGCAGCCATGAAGGCTATCTTGGGTCTCCTTGAAATGGCCTAAAGGGTCTCTAGTGAAATTGCAACAGAATCGTAAGAAGATACAAACAGACTGATGAAATCAAAAATTACAACAGCAATATTGAAGGACTAAGAGATAGAACAGACAGAACAAAGTATCTACTTTGAACACAGTCGACATGGGGAATAAAACAGAAGAAATTGTAGAAATTATGTGTAAAACAGGGATCAAGATAATGGGACTAGCCAATATAAGGTGTAAAGGACATGGCAATAAGAAAGTTTTCAAAGGATGCTTGTTTATGTACCCTGGAGGGGTCACAGCAAAGAATTGAATGGGATTCTTGATAAATCCAGACACAACAAAATATATACTACCCATCAATAATTATTAAGATAAAATAATGAATAATGAAAATCAAGAGAGAAGAACAAACTGAAACATATGTTCAATTACATGCCCCATGCAATGATAATTACACAAGAACAAATGAATGAGTTCTTCAATGAACTAACTTAGGAGATAGAAAAAGTGGAAGCTAACAGTATAATGTATGTAATGGGAGATTTCAACAATAGAGTGGGTACTAACAAAAAAGAATATAAACAGTTCATTGGCCCACCTACTGTTAAGAACAGTGAAAGGATCCAGAATGGGCAAAGGATACTGAGCTTCTGCAGCCAACACCATCTTTTTATTATTAATACATTTTTGAACACCGAAACTCACAATACTATACATGGTATAAATTGAATGACATCATCACTAAAAGCCAGATTGATTACATATTAACAAGAGTCAGAATATTCGATGCAAAAGCCATCTCCAATGGACTATGTGACATCTATTATAGGATTGTAAAGCTAACAGAAAGACAAAAACAGTTATATAATTGTTGAATAAAATCAAGAAAAGAAGATGATTATATAAATTATAGATTTCAGAGGTACTATCAGGATAATTGAGAAGACAAAACAAAAGTCCTGAGAGTGATTTGGAAAAACATTGAGATCAGCCTATAGAAAGTTTTTCAAACTAGTAAAAAATGTATGGAAAAAATAGGAGAACTATAGCCCCAGAGAGATAATCAGACAAGAAGGGAAGGCAACTAACAGAACCATCAGAAATCACAGAAAGAGGGAAAGAATATTTCAAAGAGCTCCTCAAACCCCTAGGACAATATCATGAAGAAGCAACACAAGACCACAAAACAATAGCGCTAGAGCCAGAAATACTGATTGATAAAGAAACAAGGATAGTTCAAAAGCCCTGTAAATACAAAGTATCAGAAATAGATAGGCTATAAACAGAAATAATTCAAGTCATGGGGAAAAGCAGCATCAGATGATTACAGTCTTTAACCTAGTATGGACAACACTAATGTACTTACTGATTGGTAACAAGCAAATAATACCATTGTGAAAAAACAAAGGGAGCGAATGAGAATGCACACACTATTGAGGCATCTCAGTCTTGAGCCACGTAGTGCAGCAGTCCCCAACTTTTCCGGCTTTGTGGACTAGTGGCGGTGGTGGGGGAAGGGGGTGGTTTTGTGTGCACATATGCAGCTTTGAGTGTTCACGTACCGCTTGTGCTACCTGGTTCTCAATGGGCCACAGCCCAGTTACCAGGCTATGGCCTGGAGGTTCAGGATCCCTGATGTACGGAAATGTACACCAAGGTAATAGAAATGAAATTAACACCAATTATAGAATCACAACAAATGGGTTTTAGAAGAAATAGAAGCTGCATAGATGCAAACAGGGATGTGAACTATCACCACTATTGTTTAACACCAAAATTGACAGCATAAGCAAAGAAGCCAAAACCAAGAATGGTCCTTTCTTAAATAGTTTATCATTGGCTGTTTCACGTTGAGTTCTTTTTTAGTTGATTCCTGGAAATGTGCAAACGCTGATTTCATAGAGAATCATCAAAGAAACCAATGTGCCCCACATCCTTATGATGTTACTGGAATCTGTGAAATTTGAGAAATTAAGCCAATAAAACGCTTGGAGTAAGACTTGCCTAATACTCCAAGAGTAAAGCTGTACAAAGAGTTGTGGGGCAGGGAATATGGGAAGTCACATTTTATCCCACTTCCTAAAACCAGTAGTCTCCCCCTCCTCTTAAATAATGGGGCAACATTAAGCTCCAGAGTGATGCTTCTATGCTGTGAACTGCTATTTTATATCTCCAGTGCTGCAATGAGGGAAGAAAAGGAAGGTATGGTGTGGCACTGGATAAGTGCTCCTTGAGCACTCCCAGGTGGGCCGGCTCAAAGAAGAGAGAGACAGAGATCTTGGATAGTGCTAAGAATATGCTGTTTATAAAGAAAGGTGGGAAACAAAGCTGGAAGCCTTGTGGAAAATTAATATAAAGTGATAAAAGAGAACTTACTATACAATTAATGCATCATTCTGAACAATAATTATGCATGTGGAGCACTTACAAGCAGATCCTTTTCTTAATGCTGTATGTTTTAATTTCTTATTAGCGTAAAACTACTATACTGCATCAATTTTATAGCTATCAATATTAATGCAGTTCAACTGGGTCATACAGTTAAATAAATACACTTGCTTACATTTTGGTATTAACCCTGCTAGTAAAAATGCAGTTTACAATAAACTATACCACCATGTTTCTGCATCTGTAGTGCATATGCATATCTTTGCCTTTCCAAATAAAAATAAATAGGCAAGTAGTACTGTAGATATACTTTTCTTGCAAATGTTATGAAATATTCCCAAGCTGTAAAGGAGGACATTTTATATTACCTCATAAATGTTGAATTGCTCTACTAAGTCCAAATCTGATCCTTTCTTGTTCAGATGCTTCCGGGAAATAATTTCCATCCCCAGCTCTTCTAGACAGTCAATAACATCATAAAAAGAATCTTGATCTGGCAAGCCAGATAATGTCTGAAAGTAAAAATGGAATTATTTCAATTTTTCTTTTGAAGAGAATATCAAGTGTGACTTAAAGTGCCAGTCCTATGCATTGCTTCATATATGCCACCAATGTCTTTTGGTGTAACTTTGGAGAATCGAAAGTTAATGGGATGATATAAATCGTAGGAACAAAGGCTTATAAAGAAAAGTTATTTCAACATGTAAGAAACTGAATGTACAGTTGAAGTCAGCCTTTTTTTAAAGGTTTGATTCAGAATTAGATTGAAAAATTATAACTTTGTTTTTATATATGACAACAGCAGCAAGGCTATGTACATAGATAGGAAAAAAAATCACATATACCCACAATGGAAGAATTGATGGTGAAATTAATGGAATATGAGGTTAAGGCAGAACTGATTGCTTTGATGACTATTATTTATTTAATTTGGTTTCCACTTGAAAACTACTCTTTTTTTTTGAAACTAAAAAAAAAAATGAAATTTTAACTTCCAGTTTTGATAATAGTGGTGGTGATAGAAGTATTGTTTGTTATGCTTTATTGTAGTTCAAAGGACATTGGTTTTTATATTTTTATCCTATCGAAAAAAGTCAGAAGTTATCTTTTTCTACAGCTTTTTTCTTTTTTGTTTGCAGGCCCCAATTTTGCTTTCTCCTTATCTCTTTCCCTTTTTACCTTTTTTCTTCACCATCACCAACTAAAAAACTGGCAGTGGTGATTTTACATTATTAGGTATATAAAAATAATAAAATAGGACAGGATATTGAATGTGGAAGGGTATGGTCTGGTTTTTGGCTGGCATGCATATTTATTGTATGATAAAAAGGTAGATAATACTTTAAAAAGTCAAATCCTGAGAAGTTCTTTGCTACGTGTATGGAAAAAGTATAGTTATAAATTAAATGATAAAATTCCGATTTGGGCGATACCTAGACATACAATTGAAAATATAAATATAGAACAAAAGCAAGATGGGATTTCTTATGAGCAACTTTTGGACAAGGAAGGATATGGGTATCAATTAAAAACTATACAACAATTAAAAGAACAAGGAATAATTAAAACTTGGTTTCAATATGGCCAGCTACAGGCCAGATGGAAAGAGGACCAAAAGAAGGGTATTTTGCAGCATGAAGAGAATTTGATTAAGCAGATAAGAGATCAGAGCCAAATGCATATAAAAAGGTTATATAATGTATTATTGGAAATAGATTCTGAGACAGAATTAGTTAAGGATTGTATGATAAAGTGGGCACAAAATATAGGGGAAACAATAACGTTGGATACATGGGAAATTATATGGGTTAGAAATGTAAAATTTACACAGGCTCAAATTTGAGAGAAAATTTTTATAAAATGTTTTATAGATGGCATTTAGATCCCCAAAAATTAGCTTGTATGTATCCGAATATTCGCCCAAATGTTGGAGATGTGGAAGTCAGGATGCCACTTACTATCATATATGGTGGACCTGTAATAAAATTAAGGCATTCTGGATAAAAATTTGGTGGATAATTCAAAATATATTAAAGAAAAAGCTTAAATTTACGCCACAGTTTTTCTTGTTAGGTAATATAACAGATTGTACCGGAATAGAAATAAAGTTGATTTTAAATTTAATAACAGCGGCAAGACTACTGGTGGCACAATATTGGAAGAAACAAGATGTACCTACAATTCAAGAATGGACATTAAAAGTAGTGCATTTGGCAGAAATGGCAAAGATTTCCGCATATCTCAAAGACTATTCAAATGAAAGATATATAAAGGAGTGGAAAAGATGGATAGATTATATTCAGAACAAATATTGTAATAAGAAATTTCAATTAGCTTATTATTATTATATTAAGTAGAATATTGTTTTATTATTAGGAGTTAAAGATCAAGGTTAATAATGTTTTATTATATTGTTAGCTAATTCTAATTTTGTGTTTGTACTTGTAATACCCTGAGCTAATCCTGGGAAGTCAGGGGGGGAGGGGGAGGGTTGGGAAGGGTGGGACGGGGGGGGGGAGAGGGGGAGGGAGGGGGGAGGGATAGGGGGGGGGGAGGGGGAAATTTTCTTTGTAATTTGTAAAACTTTTTAATAAAAAAAATAATAAAATAGTAAATAAAATAACAATTAATTATATAACCATGTGTATGTTATAATAATATCATAATTAATAATACTATATCATATATAATAATATAATCCAGTTTAAACATCTGGTTAACAGTATGACCAACCCTAATAATTATATAAGAAGTATATAAAACTAATGGTATACAGAATTATATAATAATAACTAACAATAAAAGGCCACAATGCTTAGATCCACATATATAAAGGCACCATCTTGACATGTGGGGCTTGCATGCTGTGAGAAAAATTAGAGCTATATCAGAAAGTCAACCACAATGGACAAGTCTCATGAGAAAAACTGTAATAGTGTTTCTTCCAATCAAACCATGAAGTAGAGAGTGATGGGAAGAAAAAAAAACATAGTTACAAACTAGGAGATGTAGGAAGCATACACAGGATCAGCCATAAAGGATTCAAATGCCTATTCACTAACACTCACAGTTTAGGGAACAAACAGGGTGAACTTGAAGTACTAGTACACAAGGGCAGGTATGATACAGTTGCTGTAGTTGCTGAATATTGGTGGGATCAAATTCATGACTGGGATGAAAGGATTCAAACTAGTCAAAGGAAATACCTAACAAAAGAGGAGATGGAGCTACATTATATGTAAGAGATCACTACATCTCTACAGAAATGCACAAAAGTGTTGATAGAAAGAAGGACTTGATAGGTGGATAAAAATGCCAAATCCTGTCATTTGGCTGATCGTACCATGAACCATAATAATAACTAATACAAAAGGCCACACTGCTTGGATCTGCACATACACTACACCAATATATTATAACACCATAGGTTTTTAGGGTGAAATCAATGTGAATGAAGGCCAACGTCTGGAGTTGTATACATAATAACAATAGTTCCAAGACCTTAAAAAGGATAGTCTGATAGATTAAAATACTGTGGGATTTTTGAATACAAACTGATATAGTCTTGGTAATACAGCAAATTTAACTATTGTTGAAAAAATAAATGTGGACAATTGTGTGGCTCTATCACGTGATAGTAGAACAGAAGACAAAGAATTGGAGAAGGTCATATTGTATCAAGATCTGAAAATCAAAACTGAAAGAATTTGGTGCAGTGGTGATCCTGATGGTTATCAGCATACTGGATGCCATACCCAAAAGCCTTGGACAACACTTAACCAGAACTCAGAATCCAGAAGTACAGAATCAATAATCACAGAATCACTCATATATATATATACATATACATATATATATATATATATATATATATATATATATATATACAGATCAATGATCCTAAGCCACGCCCATGCTCCGAGCCATCTGGGTCGTCAAACAGTCCCCACTGGCTGACCTGTTACCATATCTATTCCAATTCATTAACCCTTATATAATGACACTCCTCCCTTCATGACTGAAGTAGACATAAAACCGAATAACTTAATATTCTTCCCAGGGTGCACTCCACCCAATGGCTTGGTCATTATATCTGCCAAATTGTCCTCTGAAGAACAGTAAAGCAAGCTAATTAATTTACATTTGATGACTTATTTTACATTACATGCTTATATTCTTTACTCTGTCACCTGTAGCCATTTTTATGCAAGCAACATTATCCTCAAACACCATTACAGCTTCAGTTGCTTTTACGTTTAAATCCTTTAACAGCTGTACGTACCAAGTTACCTCTGAGCAAAGCGCAGACAGAGCAATAAATTCTGCCTCTACCATAGAAATGGCTACAGTTGTTTGTTTTCTGGACTTCCAACCAATTAAAGTAGCTCCAAACAATACCACAATCCCAGAATTAGACTTTCCAATTTTACATCATTGGCATAATCACTGTCAACATTTTAATTTCAATTCTTCAGAGACCTGTATTTGAAGACCCAAGTTCACAGTTCCCTTCAAATATCTGAGAATCCAATGCAATTGTGTTGGTACAGCAGAAAAGTGACTTAAGATGCTTATGCACAAACTATGTCTGGTCTGGAACACTGTGACAGATATAACAAGCACCCTATTGCAGACTGATAATATCTCTTGATCACAGGCTTCACTTTTGTCCTTACCCAAATTGTTGTGAAAATCTGTATTCATAGGTGTTGGAGCAGAATTACAATCCTTCATGTTGTATCTCTCCAACAGCTGTTCAATTTTCCTTCTTTGATTGAGAACATAACCACCTTTCTCAGTTTTTTGTATCTCTATACTGAGATAGTTTTTTATTTCTCCCAAATCTTTTAATTCAAAATTTTTCTCTAATTGATTACCAATTCTTTTACCTGTAACAAATCCTTTGCAATGAAACAAAGATCATCCACAAATGCTAATAATTGTCAATCCCCACCTTGTAACTTTCCAATATATATATGCAACCATCAGCATTGCAACTCTTGAACCCAAGACCCTTCAATGCAGTTATCTAAACAGATATTCCAATTTCTGGCTGACTGTTTCAGCCCATAAATGGCCTTGTTCAATTTATATACAGTGTTAGGCTTTTTACTTTCATACCCTGGTGCTTGAACCATGTAAATTTCTTCCTCTAATTCTTCATTGAGGAATGCTGTGGTTATATAAAATGCCAAATTTTATGGCCACATGTCGCTGCCAACACTAGTGCCAAATTATGCTTTCATTGTTCACCGTTGGTGCAAATACCTCATCATAGTGCACATTTTTCCTTTGTGAAAAACCTTTGTGTCACTAACCTTGCTTTATATTGTACCTCATTGTTGGGCAGTACTTTTTTTTTGTACACTCATTTAGATATCTTGACTCACAATAGTAATGACCTATGTCTGGAAATCTGGTCTTGTGGTTGTAAGTCGCTCCCAACTCCTGCAATCTACTCAACATGATCTTTTATCTGACTTTTCTTCAAACTTTAAGAACCATTACATCATTTCTTTACCTGTAAATGACTTTTTCTGTTTTAATCACAATAATATATGCGCGAATAATCGCTTTAAACTCAATGTAAATTGTTCTAAACTTGACTGTAAAAAATATGATTTCTGTAATAGAGTTGTCAAAAGTCTGGAATGCTCCACCTGATTCAGTTGTCTCAGCTACAAATTTTCATAGTTTCAGTCACAAACTGACTTCCATGGACCTTACTCCATACTTAAGTGGTCAGTAGAGGGGGCATAATAAGTGCACTAATGTACCTATTGTCCCTGTCATTGTTTTTTTCTTTTATTCTTACTTTTGTTTTTGTTTGACAAATTCAAATGAATAAATAAAATACATTTCTGCACACAGATACACGTATTTTCTTTAAAACGGGGAGTATTCTTCACCATATTTAATAAAAACAAGGTTCTAAAACATAAAAACAATGTAGGCCAGAAAGCAGTAGATTTGTCCATCAGTGCAGTCAGAGGTATATTTAAGTTTGACTAAAACTATGTGGTTGTAATTCTGCTGGGTTGCATGTGGGTTTATTAATTGACTCTTTGTGGATCACAGCATATAATACAGCCTGGCAGAAACTTGATGGATTATCAAAGGAAGAAAGCATTAAAAAAATCCATTCTGATATTAATATTTCTGTTGACTTTAAAATAACTTTCTAATTATAATTTTAATAAATAGAAAACTCTGAGTATATTTGAATACATGCATGTCAAATTAAAACAAACCTTATTTATTAAAGTCATTGCATAAACTAGTAATTCTGTATCAAGTCCATCCTTTTCCTCCAAAATTTCCATGACACTGGACCATGGCTTGAAACCTGAACAAAGAAATATTAATATTATAAAGAAGAATTTAATTTATCTGTATTAGCTATTTTTTTGAAAAAATACTTAGAAGAGAAAACATAAATGGATTAATATTTAAAACAGTCCAGTTCTATATATTATTTCTGGAAGTAAAGCCTCCTGACATGGTTGAGTTCAACATGCTTAGTACTGAAGTCCATAATGTATTCCTTCTACTTCTTCCTACAGTGTTGCCAGCTTATGCCTGCTTGCTCAAATGTCTTACTCCATAGCCTCAAACCAAAAAATGGTTATGGGAATGAGAAGCAAATACAATTTGTGTTCTTATAGAAGTAGACCTCAACTTACAAACACAATTTGGACTGAAATCTCAGTCACTGAGAGAAGTGGTTGTTAAGTGAGATGCCCACATGATTCAATGAATGCAATCCTGGCTCTCCCAGTGACATTTGTTAAATGATCACATGGGATATTAAGGGATCACATAGGGAAAATCTGCCATCATCCCAAACAATGGTTGTCCAATCATTTCTTGATTCCTTCAATGATGGGCATCTACAACTTCTGGAGGCTAGGCATTCTACTGATCAATTGTTTTTATTGTCAAGAAATTTCTCCTTAATTCTAGGTTGAATTTCTCTTTGATAAACCTCCATTTTTTGCTTCCTGTCTTACCCTCAGATGCTTTGGAGAATAAGTTGACCATTTCTTTTCTGTAACAGACCCTCAAACATAAAAGTCTGCTATGAAATCACCTTAGTCATTTTCTTCATTACTAGATGTACCTAGTTCCTGCAACCATTCATCATACATATTAGCTTCCAGTACTTTAATAATCTTTGTTGTTTTTCTCTACACTATCTCTAGAGTCTAAACAATGGTTTGTATTGTGGTGACCAAAGCTGGATGCTATATTCCAAATGTGGTCTTACTAGGGCAGTATAAAACAGTGCTAACATTTTATATGATCTTGAAACTATCTCTCTGTTGATGCAGCCAAGGACTGCATTGACTTTTTTGGCAGCTGCAGCATACTTACATAGTTGTCCACCTAGAACCCTCTCACAATTACTGCTGTTGAGCCAGGTACCACCTATTCTATACCTGTGCATTTGGTTTTCCTTGGCTAAGTATTTTCTTACCACTGAATTATATTTTTTGGGATAGGGCCCAGACTCAAGAACCAAAAGTGTTGGCTAGCGGCCTCCCCACCTCAATGTCATTTGCAAATTTGATGAATTCCCCTTCTATCACCTCATTTAAATTATTTATGAAGATGTTGGAGAGTACTGGGTCTGAGGTAGAACCTTGGTATATCCCACTTTATGTTTCCCTGTATTTAGTAGATGTAGTTCCATTGAGGACTACACGTTGAGTGCAGTTGATCAATCAATTATAAATTCATCTGCTGGTGACACTGTCTATTTCACATTATTCTATTTTACCAAGAAATAAGCTGTGGATAAGTCTTTGAAACCTCATTTAATTCTTTGAAGTTTTTTAATGAAGAGAAGGTTGCAGAGGAAGCATTAGTTTCACCATCAAAGATTCCAAATTTTAAAAATGATTATGTTGAATCAATTGCCAATTGTTCTAAAGCAAACTCAGATTTTATCCTTTGTTGTTGTTGTTATTGTTTGCACATTTGAGTCAGTGTTGGCTTTTGTGACTGTCTGATTAGTCCCTGCAGCTTTCTTGGCAGGGTTTCAAAACTGATTTGCCACTGCCTTGTCCCTAGGGCTGAGAGAAAGTGACTGGTTCAAGATCACTCATCTGGCTTTGTGCTTAAGGCAGGAGTAGAACTCAAGGTTTCCCGGTTTGCAGCTAAATGCTTTAACCACCATACCGAACTGTCTCTTAACTGCTACAAATTTTTAATTTAACTAAATTTTAATGTAATTAACAACTAAAGAAAAACATATTGTTTCCACTCAGTAATGTCCATTCCCTAATCTATCATAAAGTAGTTTTAAGGCATCATTTAATTGTCTTCATTTTTACAGACTTTGAAACATTGAGGACACAAAGAGATCCCCCATGAGAATAATCCTCAAACTGACTTGTAAAAGAGCTAAAAGAACATTTAATTCATGTATCTTTTGAATATCAGAAGATTTTTAAAAATCCTGATACCCTTCCACAGGATAGAAATATCCATTCCATTAGGACCACTAGTCATATTTTTAGTACAAATTATTGTGTGTGTTTGATCATTTTGGAAAACAACAAAAATATAAATTTCTATTAGGAGATATTCCTGATTCTAAAGATGCCATCCCTCTATTGCATTGAGCAGTCTTTTATAACCCTTGAAGATGAAATGATAGGATATCAGCATTTGTACAATTTCCTTGATAACTAATCAAGATTGTATATTACTACGTATGTTGCTGGATTGGGAAAAATTCGAAACCTTACAGAGAAACATCAGCAATATGATGGGAACATTATAAGAATGAGGTAATTGTCTTTGGTTCCAAGAAATTGGAAGTGGTATAAGATAAATAAAAAATCCACTTTTACTTCATATTACTTCATATGGAGAGTGAGTTTGGTCTAGTGGTTAAGGCACCAGGCTAGAAAGTAGGAAAACATGAGTTCAAGAGTCATTTAGCCATGGTTGAGTTGAGAGGGAGTGACTGGCCAGAAGTAAGCAGTTGGCTGATTTTGGTCACTCCCTTTCAACCCAGTCACTCCCTTTCAACCCAACCCATCTCACAGGGTTATTATCTGGAAAATAGAAAGAGGAAGGTATGCTGGGTATGTTTGCTGCCTTGAATTATTTGTAAACATAATAAAGGTGTGATACATCTAAGTAAGTAAATAAATGAATGAATATTTAAATAAACATTTGCAGAGTTAGACAACAGACTCGATCCTACTGAAACTGGGAAATTAAACAAGTTTGGAGGTCTCTGTAGATGGATGCCAAATTTCTTATACAATGAATTAATTCAAACAAATTATAACCAGTTCTATGTAGAACCTGAAAAACAGTATTACTATCTTCTCATCTTTGAGCTACTTGGCAATCCTTTAGTCATCCAGGACACCAGTTCACGGTTTCTTATAACATGCCAAATTAACCCCTTTTACAGAACATTCATTGCAATTGTCTCAAGAGAGATACAACCAATGCTGTTGTATAATAAACATGTACTGGAGACTATGACTAATTGCTCTTTTACTTTAACAAATAATTCACATATTTTTCCATCCATTCCATCCAATCTACCCCTCTATTTTAATCATTCCTTTCAAAAATTTTACTCTAAAAATCCATGAACTGTATAAACATCTGGGTTTGGGTTTAAATGCTAATGTATAGTTTATGAAAGGATACTAAGTATGTTGATTAGTTTTGAGCTTCTTTTCCCAAGTGTAACCAAAGGAAAATATCGAATGACCCCCACACTATTTTTGTAGTGTAAGTATTTTTTTAACAAATATAATAATCCACAATTATTTCCCCTCTTTTTAGAAGAATAATGACTCACCCCTTTTTGCATCGACAGTAGCCACTGCTTCAATAAGAAGGGATGAATTGGATTCAGTATACTCCACGAAAACAAGGAGCAATTTCAGTGCAGTCTTTACAACCAGGCGAAACTGCAAGGGAAGAAACAGCTATTCATAAATCAAACTGTAAAATTTGCAGAATGGTTGTTTCCTTTTACTGCAATGCAGGCTAACCCTATGTGGAAATAAATCAATGCAGTAGCAGTATCACTATCCCTAAGTCACTGATTGAAGCAAAATATGCTTCATCTTCTAAATTAAATGTCAAAATAGAACAAAAAGCAAATCCATAAAACATGTACAAATAGAAATGATTAATCTAGCCTAGTTCCTCACTTTTTTAATCACTCTTTAGGTGCTATCTAAACACCATTAATTACTGATGCCTTATTTCCACCCTCCCAAAACATATGGACCTTCTTTATCCTGAGTCATAACTATTAATTTAAATGATTCACAGAATCAATTTGATTGGCTCAAGAATCTAACTGGCTATGAATACATAAATGGATGAGTCACATGGTGTTGTATTCTGAAACACTCTATATAAAGTAACAGAAGCCCCAGTACAAAAGTTTTCCAAATTCTGGTACTAGCTTTCAGTATCAGTCCAATGGATCAGAGCAAGTCATTTTGGCACAGGATAATGAAAGGTATCAGAACTCTAGCTACTGAGTCAGTTGCTGGACATGCTATATTTTGCTTGACAAATTGTTTTAAAAAAAATATTTATCTCATATCCACAGCAGCTGATAGGAATAATGGTATTTTACCATACATGCTTTTTGAAAATTTATTTTTATTGCTCTTAAAAAATAACAGAAACCAAAGGGGGAAAACCAAAATACCAAGATAAATAATGCAAATACATACAAAAACTACACATAAAAATGCTTTAAAATGGAAAAAATACAAAAGAAAAAAAGAAACATAAATCATCATTGTAACAATTAACAATTACAATTCTACATATAATTATCTAATATAAACATTATTCATATATTTCTAATCCATTTATACAATTACCATTCTTTTGTAACCTACTGTATTTTTTTTTAAATTTGATTTATATGCCACCCTTCTCCGGAGACTCAGGGCGGCTTACAATGCGTTAAGCAATAGCCTTCATATTTTTGTATATTTATACAAAGTCAGCTTATTGCCCCCACAATCTGGGTCCTCACTTTGAGGACCCAGATTGTGGGGTCCTCACTATCTGTTTTTGAGTAAATGTGTTCCATATTTCATTTTACCTAGAGCAGTGACCTGACTGCATTATATTAAATGTTAAACTAGTGAACAGTTCTTCAATTGTTCCACTTTCTAAAAGGGAATAAGATCTTGTAGTGTTTTACTGATTCTTAAATAAAACCACAAATTACTATATCACTATTATATTGTGAGAATTAAAAAGGCTATAGAAAAGATCCGAAATACCTCCTTCACTACAATCTTCTGGTTTGACATTGCGGCGAGACAGTTGGGGAAATAGCGGGCTCTGATGAACCGTCGCCTATGGGTCTTTGGACCGAACCCATCCTGCAGGGACGGGGAAAGAAGAGGGGTGCCTCGGATGACCTAGAGGAACAGGCAAGTTCCTCGGAGGTCAGAGGGAACCCTCTGAGTCGGCGGCGGAGGGTGGCAGCCATGGCGGCTGCCATGAAGCTGTGATAACCGGGCAAGAAAAGTGCTGGAGGAAAGCGGAGAAAGACGGAGGTCTTTGAAGCTGGGTGAGTGACAATGTTCGGAGCATTATTAACAATTAGAAGACCCCTAGCCTAAAACAGCGACTATGCAACAAAGGGGCTTTGGAATTTTTTTTAAAAAACTACAACTTTAAAGAGATAAAGACCCAAGTAACAATTAATAGAACAGAACTAAGAGAACTAATCTGGAGATATGGTTAAAAGGCTAAACACTTTAAAAATTTGAATTGGATTTTAAAAAAGAAAAAGAAGACTTGATAATTTTTGTTTTTTAAATTAAAAGAAAGAAAGAAGAAATAGACTGGACGGTTATATAATAATAAATAAAATGGAGTCTTGCATGACTAATGGAAAATGTGGATTACAGAGAGACACCATCTGGCATAAAGAGGAACTTTGTAACCTCCTGTTATTATGGGAAACTTTGAATTCTATAGATAAACATTACTGAACTCTGTGGAAGAAGATTTTTCTTTCCTGTTTGCAGGCGGTTTGATTATGGTGAAAAGAAATCTACAAGGGAACTCCTACAGTTGAAATAATAATAACTTAAGTACTGGCGCAGGAATAGAAGAAGGATTAAGTGCAGCCTTAAAAGAAAAAGATTTGATATATCATATCCGGAACAAAAATAAGAAAAGAGAATTAACTTGATTTATGGAGAACAAAATTAATAATTTGGAAAATGGAAGCAAATATATGTTTGCAAACGAGGAAATGAAGATAAAGTGATTAAAAATAAAATAAAGATGGATTGTATTAATAGAAAGGAGGTTTTTATAGAAATTAAAAATGTTAAAAGAAATTAATTAATACATCTAAAGTTATTATAGATACAGAAACTATGTTTTAATGTTAAAATGTTAAGGAAAAAGAATAAGGATAAATATGATTAATTGAAAATGTTAAAAGGAATTTATAAATATAGTTAAAGATATGTTTTAAGTAAAAACCATGTCTCAATGTTAAAATGTCATGAATGTCATGAAAAAGGATACAAAAAAATAAAATTATGTGAAAAAGCAATGCATAGATGGATGGAAACAACACAGAAAGGTTCAAGTAGAGATAGATAGTTAAACCAACTATGAATATGCTGTGTTTAACAGCCAAAAAGTTACAATATGCTATGTTGAACAGCGAAACAAAATGAATATGTTGTGTAATGGCCAAAAAATGAATATGCTGTGTTTAACAGCCAAAAAGCCACAATATGCTGTGTTGAACAGCCAGACAAAAATGAATATGCTGTGTTTAACAGCCAAATAAGGAAGGGCATGCTGTGTAACAGCCAAAAAATAACAAAAGGATATGCTATGTTCAACAGCTAAAACAAATGTTTATGCTGTGTTTAACAGTCAAGAAATAAAAATGATTGGTTTAACAACAAAGATAAAGATAATGCTGAGTTTCTTTAGGAAAATATATGTTGAAAGTGATAGTTAAGATAAGAGGAATAAGATAGGTTTAATAATAGAAATAAAGAGTATAAATTTGGAGTTTAATAGTTAGAAATAAAATGGGTATGCTGAAATTAAATATCTTTGGAATGTTTAATATAATTGTATGCTTTATATTGTTAAAATATATCCATCTAGGCAAATGAAAGAGAAAAATGGATTGATAATTGGTTAGTTTAAGGTAACGGATTTTGGGGATAATGGCATAGTTATATAGACAGATCTGAGGGAAATACTTGTTTAAAATATTTAGTTGTGTTAATTGAAAAATAAGATTTATTAATGATTTGCTTTAATATGTGACCGGAGCAAAAGCTTCGTTTTGAAAAGATGTGTTTTATGTATTTGTTTTTTAAAAAATTAAAAAAAATATTCAAAAAAAATTACCATTCTTTTGTAACCTACTGTATTTTGAGTAAACGTGTTCCATATTTCATTTTACCTAGAGCAGTGACCTGACTGCATTATATTAAATGTTAAACTAATGAACAGTTCTTCAATTGTTCCTCTTTCTAAAAGGGAATAAGATCTTGTAGTGTTTTACTAGTTCTTAAATAAAACCGCAAATTACTATATCACTATTATATTGTGAGAATTAAAAAGGCTATAGAAAGGACCCGAAATACCCCTCTCACTACAATTTCCAACCATAATAAAAACTGAATAAAATAACTTGTTGATTTCAGGAAGCAAAAACATACTATGTTTGATAACTGGTTGGATAAAAATACTAGCAAAAGGCTGCTTAGCTGTCCTTGATCCTTTGGATACTTCCTGGAATGTACAGTAGTACTTCAGGGACATATTCTCTTTACTCTGATGCATGGCTCTTTATTGTGTTATACTGCAAGTTTAACCCAGAACCTCTTTTTGCTGGAAAAGCAAAGACTTTAGTCATTTTATTGGAGCAAGATTGCTAGAATATGTGAACTGAAGTTGGGAAACATAAATCTAACAATGCTAGTTATCAAGTGTCAAATTAAGTCAAAATAAAGTTTGGAATATTCAGTACCACTGGAATTTTAGAAAGAATTAAAGTGATAGAATATCTATTTCTAGAGAATTCTGTTTTGGTAGAAACAGATGATATTGCATTAGGTTTTCTTCTTGCTTTTTTCTGTGTGGTTGTAAGTCTAATCATCTTTTAGTTTCTTGTTCAAAATCAGAAACTATGTTTATTGTGTAACCACTTTTATTTTTTTTAAAAAATGCTCAGTTATCATTAACATATAACAATTGCTGAAAAACTCTGAAAAATCCTACTCACCTTGTATTATCTATTTTTGTATTTATCTTTTAATTTTTAAATATATTTTCCCTCTATATTTGTGGTTATATTTAAAGGTGATTTGAATATAAAGAAAAGGGGATTGATTCCTAATTTATTCACAGAAACAAGAGTATTTTCTATAATGAAATGTGCCATATTTATCAAGAATTCCCTTAGTTAAATAAATGAATGACTGAATACATAGATTTAAAATGATGATAATTTGGCAAGAACGGAATTTGGACTGATGCATAATTTTAAAAAGCATATGTTCAGAAAGAAGCAAATAAAGTGTAGAAAGTATGAATTACTCAGGCTGAAAAAGGGGAATGAATGTGGAAAAGTAAATTTAAGCATCAAGACCCAAATCTTGTTAGCAACATAAAGATATGCAGTGTGTTATAGAAACGATGGTTTCAGTAGCTAAGAAATTGGGAAAACCCTAAAACAGCATATTCACTGATTGTTTTTTGCTAGCTGGGAAGCACTGGTCTATTTGAAATCCTTAAAAAGTACAGATATGGCTCAGAACTATATTAAAAAGAAAAACTGTAGTAAAAATCTCCCAAAAAACAAAACAAAAATCCATTCTTACCTTAGACCCAATTAGTATGTAGAGCCACTGGATGGTTTCATTGTGATTTATTACTCCATTCATCCCATCAACATAGAGCATAATTTGTCCCAGTGCTAGGGAAATAAAGAAGATTTTTTTAAAATTGCTATATTTAATTATTTGCTATTACAAGCAAAAATCATATAATTATCAAATGTAAATTAAAAGGGGTCACTGAGTTGATCAAGAGCCAAACTTTGATCAGAGTAAAATGGAAGTTTTTCACAACTTAAATACAATTTCTACTATTGGCATATAGTAGTCCTTGACGTACAATCATTTTTATTTAGTAACCATATGAATTTACAATGGCACTGAAGAAAGTGACTTATGACTGTTTTTCAAACTAACAATCACTGCAACATCACCATGGTGACCTGATCAAAATTTGCACATTTGGTAACTGGCATGTATTTATGACAATTACAGCAATGGTGAAATGTAAAATCTGTTACTACCAGTTCTGTGGGCGTGGCTTGGTGGGGGGATGTAATATGACTGAGTGGGCGTGGTCAACTTTTTTTTAAAAAAGAACTTTTAAAACCATTTTTTCTACAACCTCTTTGGCCGAAGAGGTTGTAAAAAAATGCTTTAAAAAGCCTCTGATGATCCCAACTGACTTGCCAGATTGGCAGAGGCTTTTTCTTTTTTTTAAGCCTCTGACGAACCCAGCTGAGCCGGGCGATCATCAGAGGCTTTTTTTTTACTTTTAAAAGCTTTTTTTCGGCTGAAGAGGTTGTAGAAAAAATGTTTTTAAAAATAAAAAAAAAGTCTCTGATGATTCCGTAGCTCAGCTGGGCATGAGGGAGGGGGCAGGGATTTTTGCTACCGGTTCTCCGAACCACCCGCCGCCATTGCTACCAGATCGGGCAATCCGGTCCGAACTGGGAGCATTTCACCCCTGGGTTACAGTGTCCTGGGGTTATATGATTAACTTTTATGAACTTCTGGCAAAGTAGAAGTTTACTTCTTCTTCTGCTCACTTAATAATCATGTTACTAACTTAACAACTGCAGTTATTCATTTAACAATGATGGCAAGAGTTCATAAAATGAGAAAATTCACTTAACAACTATCCTGCTTAGCAATGGAAATTTTGGACTCTATTTTGATCGTTAGTCAAGGTCTACCTGTAGAACTGTTGATATAACAAGGTATAATGGGAGACCTCCAGAAAATAGCACATTGAGTGGGGGGACAATTTTTTTCTCCTGCTGATAATTGACTTTGCCACCAAAACCAATCTTTTGGCAGTGCGCTCCCTAGATTTTAAAAGGAGCAACTAGGAATGACCTAGGATGACACTTGGACAACTGTGTAGTTGCCTGGTTATAGACATTTAGATGGTTACAATTTTCAGTAAAAGTGATTAGAGGAGTGGGTCTCCATCTTTTCCTGTCACTGTTTGCTTTTTTTAGGTATGCCTTGGTTTTAAGGATCATGTTTTGAACTTTTTTTTTTTTTGCTTTTGACTTGCATGTTTAATTAATTGTTTGGTTGAATGCTGATTTATTTTGTATCCCCTTGCTGGAATAAATGTTAACTTTTTATCTTTTTTTTTTACTGCTTTGCTTTGGAGCTATGAAACATTTTGGCACAAAATGGAAGTTGACAGGCCCAAAACTTTCTCCTTAATGGTGAAAGTCATTTGATTTTATTTGATTTACATTGAATTTCTACTATATGGATTTTGTATAAACTTTTATGTTTATTTTATACACACGCACAGTATACATATAGTCTTTTTTTCTTTCTAAAGAGATGAGAATTTTCTCTTTCATTTCTGTTTATTCGGTATTGTGGGGAATTATCTTAATTTTTCCTGCCGTTATTTTACAGAACATCTACTTCTTTTGTAGTGAGAGGAATTATCTATGCTTTGTTGTAAAAGTCAAGCTATAAAAGAAATTTGGATTGTATGAAAAATAAAAACAATAAATTAAAGATTTTGACCATTATACATTAAATAGTTTTTATAATGCCTAGAAAAAGAGATACAAAAGAAAGACAAGATGTAGAACAACTTAACATTAAAGCCTTTGGGGAAAAAACTTTTTTTTTTACTAGTTCTGAACAAAAATTTAGATGAAAGGTTTGATGGTTTTACAAGAGTTATAAATCAGTCAAAGGATGACACTCAGATACAGATAATCCTCAACTTTCAACAGTTCATTTAGTGACTGTTCAAAGTTACAATGACATTGAAAAAAGTGACATGACCATTTTTCACAGTTACAACTTTCCCATATCCTCATGATCATGTGATCAAAATCAGATGCTTGACAACTGGTTCATATTTATGACTGTTGCTATGTCCTGAGATCATATGATCCCCTTTTGTGATTTCCTGACAAGCAATGTCAATGAGGAAGCCAGATTCACTTAACAACCATGTTACTAAGTTAACAACTGCAGTTATTCACTTAACAGCTATGACAAGATAAGTTGTAAAACAGGGCAATATTCACTTAATAAATGTTTCACTTAACAACAGAAATGTTGTGCTCAATTGTGGTCGTAAATTGAGGACTACCTGTACAGCTAAATTAGATATACAGTTGGGATGGATTGGAAGTCAATTTGTTGCTGGTAGAATTGAAGAAGTAGTTCTGAGAATTCCAAGCTTGTTGGGAGAAGGCTGAAAGGGGCAAGGATTTAAACAGCTTAGAAATGGTCGTATGAATGAGTAATGAACTGGACTTTGTTAAGAAAACTGCTGGAGATTGTGGAATAGACTTATTATATTCAATAAGAAAACAATTGCTGGACTTATCCCAACTTTGTCATTAGAAAGAAAAAGCCTTCAATCTGCATTTGTATGAAAGGTTTACTTTTACTAAAACCAATTGGTTACAAGATAGGAAAAAGCCGACCTGGCATTGGCAAAGTAGCAATGGGGTGATGCAAGATGGCAGCACTGACATTCTGCCACCCTAAAAGGAAAGAGTAGTCCTAGAAGAGAGAGAAAGAGAGGGAAAAAAACCCCGGGTGGTTAAAAAGCTACTTCAATGGGATTTATCGGGATATTTACCATGGAATTTTCAAAGAAGACATGGGGCTCGCACGTGTTGTGCATCGATCCACTTGATTTCAGAGGGAGGATAGTCCTTCCATAGGATTAAATATTAGAGTTTCTCCCTATGAAGATGGGAATCAAGAATATCTTTAAATGTTGTTCACCTTCAATGATGGTTGGTGTTGGATGTTTGTTGGGGCAAGCAAAGGGGATGTGGTGACTGGCTTTAATAGGCTGCTGTGGAAAATTGGATGGATGCGCCTGAGGTTTTTTGGCAGTGTTAATTGAACTGTGATTGGATTAATGATTCAGGCAATGGGGAACGGGCCAATATACTTTGGATCCAATTTTTTAAACTGGATTGTCTGGATTGCAGATATTTGGTGGAGAGATAAACTTCTCCCACTTGAAAGTCCTTTTGTCTACATACTTTTTAGTTATTTCATGCGCCCTGCACACAACAGGCCAGGTAGTTTGAAGGGATTTAATTCATTCCTCTAGTGAGGTGGTTTGGAGGTTCAGCTGATGCAGTTACAATATGGCTACAAAGTCTTGGCTGGTCGCCATTCAGAATGGCATGAATTCAGTACTGCTATGCAACTTCTGCATGGAGGTTGGAGGAGGTTTGACCAGTTGTCCTATTGGTAATTGATGTAACATCTAAGGTACTTCTCCAACATGCCATTTGTATGCTCACATGCACCATTCATTTAAGGGCACTATGAGGAGTTAAGTCCCTGAGTAGACCCAAATAGTTAGAGAAATTCTTGCCAGAATCAAGAAGTGAATTGGACATCCCTGTCTGAAATGATTCGGTCTGGGATCCCATGAAGCCTGTAGATGTCCTGCACGAAGAGCTTTGCCAGAGTACATGCAGAGGGGATTTGGGAGCAAGCCGTGATGTGTACTTGTTTAGAGAAGAGGTTGATGATAACCCAGTTCATTCTGTTCCCAGAGATGTCTGGAAGCTCAACCATGAAATCCATGGAGATTTCTTTCGAGGGTGCCATGGGTTGGTGACTGGTTGTAGTAACCCGATAGTTTGCCGGGACTTTAGCAACCTATCGTTCTAAGTTCTTCTTCATGTGGGTACACCAGAACTGATGTTTTAGTTACAGTTCGCTGTAGGACAGGTAGCCATTGGCTTTCAGACATGTAGTGATGGTTTCCCATCCAAGCGAGGCCATCGCAGAGAGTCAAGTCTAATTGCTGGTGGGTAAACCAATTATCCCTGATTAAGGACATTTTCAGTGCATGTACAAGATCATCGCCCACTTGAGGCACCGTTTTGGTCTGTGATCTTGAGAATCTGGAACTTGGAAAAGGCATCTGCCAGGAAATTCTTCTCCCAGGTAAATAGCATAGGATGAAACTGAAATGGTTGAAATACTGCATCCATCACACTTGTTTTGGAGATAGCTTTCAATGTGTTTTTAACGCTTGTATGTTCTTGTGGTCCATGCATACTACAAAAGGGGTTTTGCTACCTTCCAAAACAATGCCTCTAGGTGCAGAAGTACCCACTGCATTGGATAAGCTTCCTTTTCCCAAACTGCCCACCTGAGATTTGCATTCAAGAGCTTTTGGGAGGTGTAGCACAAGTCTGCAAGATTCCTTCTTTATTAACTGAAGGAGAACAGCCCTCCTGCTACATCACTGCCATCAGCCTGGATGACAAAAGGTGTGTTGGGGTCCAGGTGCTCAAGGATAGGTTCATCAGTGTTTAAGTTTTATTAAGTTTGAATAAGCGTTTAAGTTAGAATTAGGGTTAGGTTTATCAGAATAAACTGTTGGGAAAAGACAAGAGAAAGATATAAAGAATAAGGATAACTATTATTCTAAAAATAGTAGAAATGGCATATTGAACTGGCTATAATTATAGTTTACAATGAAACTAAACAGATAGAGAGCAATAGAAGATTAGTAGTTATGTGAAACATACATAGCTACTACGATTAAGTTTCTGTACCTCTCAAGATGTAATTCTGGTAGTTCTGGTCTGCCTCAGCTCCCACTTTTATTAAACAAGCCAGGCCTTCCGCTATAACAAATTCATGAACCAAATCCTTGTCATCCTGTGAGAGAGAGGACAAGGGGAAAAAAGACAAATGATACATTTTGTAACATACTGAAAATAAAGTGACAGTGGTTTTCACCATTCAGTTATGTCAGACTCTAGGCGATTTTATAGGCAAGTGCTCTTCACACTATCCTACCAAGCACAGCTTCTTTCATCTGTTGGTATCAGCTTTGATGGTATCAAGCCAACATGTTCTTTGCTTGCTCCTTTTTCTTGTTTTACTAAGCACATACAGACTTTACTCCTTTAGCAACTAGTCATGGCTATGGCAGTGATGAAAAAGCAATTGTATGTATGTATGTATGTATGTATGTATGTATGTATGTAATTTATATGCCGCCCTTCTTCTGAAGGACTCAGGGCGGCTTACAAGGAAAACATTCAACAATTCAAAAATTACATAAAAATTAAAATCCAATTAAAATTTAATTAAAATTATATCAATGTAAAAATCCCCCAACGGATCAGCCCATTTGATAAAAGAGCCACGTCTTCAGTTCACGGTGGAAGGAGAGGAGGTCGGGGGCTGTCCTAAGCCAGGTGGGCAAACCATTCCAGAGGGTCGGCGCTCCCACAGAGAGCCAACATTGTCTGGCTGACGGCACCCTGAGGAGGCCCACTCTGTGAGCGCATGGGACGATGGGAGGATAGCAGGAGATGATCCTGCAAGTACC
Organism: Ptyas mucosa; assembly: GCA_012654045.1. NCBI lineage: Eukaryota > Metazoa > Chordata > Lepidosauria > Squamata > Colubridae > Ptyas > Ptyas mucosa. The sequence continues at coordinate 1,308,268 of WNWU01013452.1, forward strand.
CCAGGCTTAAGCCATGTAGGGCTTTATAGGTGAGCACCAGCACCTTGAAACGGACCCGAAGGACCACCGGCAGCCAATGCAGCTCGTGCAGGAGAGGTGTTACAACCAATCCTTGCATTTATAACTTTTTCAGGTCTGTAAAACAAAGTGTGGTTCATTTAAGAGATTGCTTCATTTAATGACTGAGTTGTTGGTATCAATTATGGTTACTAAATGAACACTAATTTTTGGATGAAAAACTGTTCTATCTTGATGTAACTACTCTTCAAAAAATCATTCACCCAAAAACAAGGATGAAAAAGATTTTTGGCATCCAAGAATGTTTTAGAAGATGTATCAGAATCTAAATGGCATCAATTTTGTTCCTTTTATTCTTCCTTTCCCTAACTACTAATGCTTTAGATTAGCAGTCCCAACCTTTTTGGCATCAGGGACTGATTTCGTGGAAGACAATTTTTCCACAGACCAGGAGGGAAGGGAGGAGGAGCATCCAACCTAGGTCCCTCACACGGACAATTTACAGTAGAGTTCACACTTCTACAAAAATATAAGGTCTGATAATGTGAGGTGAGCTGAGAGGGTAATGCTAGTGCTGGGGAGCGGCTGCAAATATAGATGAAGCTTCGCTTACTCACTTGCATGCCATTCACTTCCAGCTGTGTGGCCTGGTTCCTAGCAGATCATGGACGGATACCAGTCCATGACCCAGGGCTCAGGGACCCCTGCTTTAGATAACATGAAAAAGCTTTATCATTTTTCTCCTTGTTCCCATGTGCATAGATTTTTACTCACTCTGCTTTCCTCCAGATGATTTTTCTTCCTAGAATTTGGTAGAAACTAAATCACCACCTCTCTGCATCACTTAGACTGATGTTCCAGTCTAAATCTTCCTACCCATTATGACAACTAAACATATATTAAAAATAATTTAAATAAATTCTGTAGATTGAGGGACTGGCAAAGAGTAATTGCAAATCTCCTTTCTATTTTTCACAGTAACTTTCTTTCCAATTTACAACTATATTTTCTTTCTTGCCTCTACTTTCCATACCATAAAACACAACAGCAAGCTAACTTCTTTTCTCATTTTTGGATTGATTAAAATGTAGAAAGTGACAGGTACATTATGAAGAAATATTGTGAGAAAGAACTGCATTATTTTAGTTTGGAACTCTTGTATCTGGCTACAAATTGCAACAAAATGGAAGCAGAAAGATAAAGAAAACCATCTGGATTTTTGCAGTTCAAAATCAGGAATTTTGGTAAATATATTCTGATTTTAAGAATGAAGGTAAAGGTTTCCCCTGTCCAGTAATTTCCAACTCTAGAGGTTGATGCTCTTAGCTGAGGGAGTTTTGTCCGAAGACATTTTCGTGGTCAAGCGGCCAGCATGATTATATGCTGAGGAATATTGTTACCTTCCCACTGAAGTGCATCTATTTAATCTACTCATATTTGCATGCTTTCGAACTGCTAGGTGGGGAGGAACTGTGGTAAGCAATGAGAGCTCACCCGTCATGTAGCACTCGGATCTTTAACAGCTGAGTCACCGCACATTTTAAAGATTTTAAGAATACAAGCTTGTTTTCAATGCTGGATTTTGCAAGATTCACATTGTCTCTCCTATTTCTTTATTAAATTTATATAGTCACTCATCTCACATATATGACTTAAATGGTATACAATTAAACAATAAAAAGTATGATAAAAATTAAAACAATTTAAATACATAAAAAGGACTATGCGAGAATGGATTAGCAACCTATACTTGAGTCCCCAAGCCTGTTTAAAAGAACCAAATTTTGAGGGTTATCTTAAATGCATTGAGATCATGGCTAATCTCACATCAGGAGGAAGGAGGTTCCAGAACGAGGGTGCCCCAGCAGAAAAAGATTGCTTCCTGGCTATTTTCAGACAGAATGTTTTAGCAGATAAAGCCCATTACATGCCCTTCCTGCTACATCTAACGAGATAAGTACATGTAATCAGGAAGAAGCAGGAATTTCATAGCAGCTAGTATAGAGATCTGTTCTTTCAAAGTGCTTATAACTTTTGTGTGTGTGTAACACTTCTCCCGAAGGAATTATTAGCTATTGAACATTTCTATTCCTTCCCCAGATGACCAACCCACTAGCTCTGGAATACCAACACAGTGAACACACCTTGGCTTTAATTTAATTAAAAATAATGGCCATTAAAATAAAAACAAATTAAACAACAGCTGAAGGTAACAATAAACACCAATGCAATAGACATATAAACAATAACACAGCAGCACATTAAAATGGTGGTCCTTAAAATCAGATTAAACTACATAATAATATAAAACATTAATTTTTGTGATAAAGAATGTTGGTCCAGCTAAAAGTGTCCCAAAGACTGTCCTTTTTATGCCATGTGACCCCTCACCAATCCTGGTGTCTTGTAAACACATCCTCTGCAGGCCCAGTTAGAGGCCTATGGAGTCTATTTCTTGTGGCAGCTAGAATACAATCTCTAGGTTAAGAAATAACCATCCTCCTCCTTGAGGTGACAATCTCTCTATCTTTCTGAAGCAGCCCCTTTTTCCTTGTAGTAGCATTGTCCTTTTCGCTTCCTCTCAATCCCATTTTTCTGAGCTGCTTGACTGTCATCCTATTCCCCAGCACTCTGATTTAACTCCCCCTGGTTGAGACTATATTTTCCATAAGTCTCCTCCAAAGCCCCTTCCTGACCCAATTCCAGGACTGAGGGCTAGCCAACTAGAAAATGCTGCTAATGGAACAGGGTTCATTTGAAACAGAATGAAATTTGCAAAGAATGAATTGGAACTGATGGAAGAAAGGAAGAAGGATGGATCAGGTCAATTCACTTATCTTTTTTTATATAAGAAAATATAATTTTGAATCCATGTAAATATAGCAGTCACAAGATGGCTTCTCAGGGCATTTAGCAATAGTGTGTCATCAAATCATTGCTGACTCTTACTGACCATGATGTTGTGTTCCTAACCTGAACCTTTGATAGTGGATATACTGTTATTGTAACTTAGCTCAGCTGCTGACTATCCTTGTCTTTTCTTCCATCTTTCTCAGCATTAGTCTTCTCCAGTAAGTTAGATCTTTGTCTAAATGTCTAAATATGTCTAAAATAGGAGAATTTGAGCCTGAATAGAATACTGAACTGATTTGTTTTATGATTAGTCAGAACTGTCAAGCTGAACCTAAAAGAAGCATATTACCGGGTGCGGGCGACGAATGGAAAAATGCTTTCCACTGTCCACTAGGTTGCTTCCAATTCCAAGTCCTCCCATTCAGTTTACAAGGGGCATCGCCGTGTTTATGCAACTAATTAACAAGGTGCTCCCCAAACACCTGTTTAAGGGAGTCCTGATTTACCTAGATAGCATTCTAATTTACACAGAAACCAGGGATGAACACATAAAACAGATGAAAGCTTCTAGTAACCGATTTATACGTTAAACTCTCCAAATGTGACTTTCATCAATCTAAATTGGATTATCTGGGGTACCAATCTCCCATAAGATAGTGGAAATGGACCCAGGGAAAGTAAGTGTGATACTAGACTGGGAGGCATCATGTACCCGTAAACAGCTGCAGAGCTTTCTAGGCTTCACAAATTTTTATAGACTATTCATCCCTGCTTTTTACTCAAATCTCACTACCATTAACCAACCTGCTCACAACAGGAGGGAGGGAAAACCCAAACTGGAGAAACCCTTCTCCAGCCAAAATCAGAACATAAAGCACAGCAAAGCCCCATTTGACTGCGGCCTAGCCCAGGCATTGAGAACAGCCCTGTCCAAGGATGAGTGATTCTCCACCCACAAAGAGGCCTTGCTTGGGTCAGAAGCAAACTCTATGTGCCCTTGAGCCAAAGACCTTTAATTTTACAATGGAGCCATGACTCAAAAACCGCAGGGAACTTTGGCTATGTAAAAACCCTGCATCTTGTTAAGATGCCAATTTTGGTGACCAAGCATGAAGAAAGAACTAGAAGGATATGTGGCTAATTCTCCCATGTGTGCATCAGCTAAAGGGCACCCTGGAAAACCACTGGGACTTTTGCAACCAGTAGCTAACCCCACAGTCACATGGAAGGAGATCTCCATGGATGTAATCACTGAACTATCTGTGATCTTGGGAAATACTGGGATATAGGACACCATTAACTTATTTTCCAAACAAGTACACTTTGACATGCCCCAAGATCTCTTCTGCATGAATCCTTGCAAAACTCTTTGTTCAACACATCTGCCACTTCTATGGGTCTCCCAAAAGGATTATTTCTGATCGACAAATGCAATTCACTTCCCAGTTCCGGCAAGAGTTCCTAAAATTACTAGGGATTCTTTTTTCTCCATTTTGAGAACGGACATTGTCTTACCTGAACGTCCATTTTCGGGGCGCTGTGGATACACTCCATAGCTGGGTTAAATCCTCTTCTCTGATACAACTGAGAGAACTTTCATTTAAATTTACACATCACTCTGTGCTCTAGCTCCACCCCCCCATGCCCTCCATTCTCCAGTCTTGAACAAAGGTGCAACACAGGACTCACAACATCAAACTTTATTAAAACACGAATCCAACAATAACGACAACAAAAACCAACGGAGCAGGAAGCCTCAATAATAACAGAAAGGGTGGGAAATGGAGTGTATCCACAGCGCCCCGAAAATGGACGTTCAGGTAAGTCAACGTCCATTTTCCAGAGCACTGCGTCTACACTCCATAGCTGGAACATACCCAAGCCTAATCCATAGGGTCGGGCGTCTGAATGCTCCCATCAGAAAACCCCGAAACCACACTCTGTAAAACCTCCCGCCCGAAAGCCACTTCGGCCGAGGCATAAATGTCAATTTTATAGTGTCTTATGAAGGGCAACAACGAAGTCCAAGTGGCCAACCAACATATGTCCAACACCGAAACTTGCATCGCCCAGGCTGCCGACGTAGCTGCACTCCGAGTGGAATGGGGCAAAATCCTGGGCGGGACCGGGCGAGCCTGGTGTTTGTAGGCAGACGCAATACAGGCCTTAATCCAACGTCCTACCGTTGATGAAGAGACCTTCCGGCCCATCGAAGCCAGGTGAAAAGAGACCAGAAGGGCCTCCATCTTACGAAAGGATGCTGTCTGGCGAATACAGCGACGTAGAGCCCTGCAAACATCGAGGGTGTGCCACAGAATTTCTCGCTGGTGCTTAGGATCAGGGCAAAAGTCTGGTAACACAATCTCTTGTGAGCGATGAAATGACAAATTAACTTTGGGAGTAAACGTCTGGTCTTTACATCGAGCACTACCGTATTAGCATGAAATATGCACAGGTCTTTCCTGACAGAAAGTGCCGTGAGTTCGGAAATCCTCTGAGCCGACGTAATCACTAACAGAAAGGCCACCTTAAACGAAAGAAACTTGAGAGAAACAGAACCAAGCGGTTCAAACGGAGGGACTGTGAGGGCCTGCAGAACCAAGGATAAATCCCATGATGGGTAAAGATGGACTATGGGAGGACAGAGGTTCGATGCTGAGAAAAGGAGGGATAAGGTGGGCAGGAAAGCACTGTGGACAGAGCCGCCACATGCTGACGCAGGGTGGCCGGAGGCAAGCCTCTGTCCAAACCCGACTGGAGAAAGTCAAGCACGTCCTGGATGGCCGCTGAAGTTGGATCCACATGGTGGCCAGAACACCAACGACCAAAGGCTTTCCAGGAAGCTTCATAGATGGCCTGCACGCTGCCTGTATCGTGCTGATCACTGTGTCCGAGAGTCGACCTTTCTGCAAAATGACCCACTCAAATGCCAGACGGCCAAGTGGAGCCATTGAGGCTCTGGATGGCAGAGGGCCCCCTGGCAAAGAGCGATCCGATGAAGAGGAATCATCCACGGTCGGACACCGAAAGCTCCACAAGGTCGGCATACCAGGGCCAGCGCGGCCAATTCGGGGCCACCCGCAGCACCTCCGCTCGTTCCACAATCAGCTTCCGTACCACCTGTGGAATCAACGTGATTGGCGGGAAGGCGTACAACAATCCATTCGGCCAATGACACTGCAGGGCGTCCGAGTCCTCCACTAACGGAGAAGGATAACAGGTCACGAAGCGAGGAAGCTGGGCATTAGAGGGGCTGGCGAAGAGGTCGACGAGCGGTGTCCCGAACCGCAGTGATAGTTCGTGAAACAACCGCGGTTGCACTTGCCACTCGGCCGGGTTGATCAATTCCCTGCTGAGCCAGTCCGCTCGCGTGTTGGCAGCCCCCGAGATATGGTCCGCCCAGATCGACAGAAGATGGCGCTCCGCCCAACTGAAGAGCCTCTCTGACTCGAACATCAGGGTGCGTGACCTCGTCCCCCCTTCTCTGTTCACATGCGCCTTGGCGGCTGTGTTGTCCGTGAGGACTAGCATGCGATGTCCCTAAATGGAAGCACGGAAGTGTAGAATGGCCAGCCGAATCGCCCGAAGTTTGAGGAGGTTGATGCTGTAGAGGTGTTCCAATGGAGACCCCAGATTCTGGGCCACTTGATTGGCGAGATGCGCACCCCACCCCTGAAGACTGGCATCGGTGGTGATCATGATCTGGTCTACATCCAGGAATTGGCAACCCCATCGGATGGCTGATGACGTCCACCAGAGCAGAGAGAGTTGGACTTGGGGGGGGGGCACGCGCACCTCCAGGGCTGAGTTGGAGCACCCCTTCCACTGAAAAGGAAGAAGCAGCCACTGAAGAGGGCGAGAGTGCTGCGAGCCCAAGGAACTATGTGGAAGCACGAAACAAGCTTCCAGAGCAATTGCGACAGTCAATAGGGGAACTGAGCATCGGGTCAGGACCTAGCCCACCAAGGTTGTGATGCTCTGACCCCTCTCCGGTGACAAAAGCACTTGACCTTTGTCTGAGTCGATGACAGAGCCGAGGTGTAGGATCGAGGTGGCCGGCACAAGCTGACTCTTTTCCAGGTTTATTGTGAACCCGTGGGCCCGAAAAGCCGAGAGCACCAGGTCCATGTCGTGAGACACCCGTGACTGGCTGGACGATAGCATCAGGACATCATCCAGGTAACATAAAATCGTCACAGGTACCTTGCTGAGGGATGCGGCAATCACCGCCACCAACTTGGTGAAGGTCCTGGGCGCTGAGGAGAGCCCGAACAGCATGGCACAGTACTGGTAATGTCTGCCCGCAAACTTGAACTGCAGAAAGTAGCGATGTGATGGATGCACTGGCACATGAAGATAGGCCTCGCGTAAGTTCACTGACTGCATGAGATCTTCCCGGCGCATGGCAGACAAAATCGATCGCAGCGAGTGCATCTTGAATCGGCGGTAACGCACCGCCAGATTCAATTGTTTCAAGTTGAGGATCTTCCGGACTCCCCCCGACTTTTTCGGCACCAGAAATAGGATCAAGTAAAATCCGGTCCCCAGCTGGTCTGGCGGAACCGGTTCGATCGCCTTGATGCCCAGCAAGTGGTCTATCTCTGCCAACATCAGACGACAAAGCTCGATAGAATGAGGGATGGGGCACCTCAGGAAGCAGCTCAGTGGGCTGTCCACAAACTTGATTAAAAGACTATCCGAAACTGTACGATGTACCCAAACGTCCGACGTTGACAGTTCCCACTGGTGGTGAAAAGCTTGGAGATGACCGCCTACTGGACCGGGCGCCGGTGAGTCATTTGCCGCGCCTGAAAGTTTTGGGCCCGGATCCATGAAAGGGTCGCTTCGCAGCCGCCTGAGGTCTTCCACGATCTCGGAACTGTCTGTCCAAGAAGCGGTCGGCCATTTGAAAGGATTGTCGGTAGATGGAAGATCCCCCCACACTGGAATAGGGGATGAAAGGACTGCCGGTGAGAGTGAGGAGTATATCTCCTGTCCTGCTTGCGAAAGGCCGAAGGCAGTACTTTCCTCTTGTCCTTGTCCTTGACGAGGACCGGATCCAGGGTGGCCCCAAAGAGAACGGGCGCCTTGTACGTGGCAGCTGCCAACTTCCATTTTGTTTTGAAATCAGCCTTCCAGGAGCGCAGCCAGAATAAACGCCATGAGGTGGTGGAAGATGCCATGGCGCAGGACACAAATTTCACAAAGTTCAGCGAGGCGTCTGCTGAATATTCTGTCGCTGCGATGATCTTGTTGACATCCTGGTGTAGACGGGTCGCTTCGGGAGGCAGGCGCTCCTGCAACGGATGCAGCCAAATCAAGGAAGCGCGATTGAAGGAGGAGGTGGTTCTGCTCTGAACCAGAAGACGAGTCCGACTTGAGTCGACGAGGAGAGCAGGACCTGTGGGAGGCTGAAGGCTGCGAAACCACTTGAGACGGCCCAGCAGACAGACCTTGGGAAGCTTGTTGGGTACCTGCTGCCATGATGGCTGCTAAGGCTGTAGAAAGCATAGTCTGCAGGTCAAACTGAGTCACAGCAGGAGGGGGCTCAGGAGCACGAAGGCCGGCCGCCATGGGAGTGAACGTGGCAGACGGGTTGTCTCCGGGGCAGAGGACAAGCACCCAAACCAGCAGCAGATACGTCGGGCAGCGATTGCGAGGCGCCCTTTGACAAGGCCAGAGGAGCTCGGGTGAGGGTGCCAGCAGCAGAAGGCGTCGTGGCGAGGGGCACCACACGAGAAATGGCCGCCTCACCTTCAAACGAGGATGCCGACGTTTGTTTAGCCTTATCATACTGCCGCTCAAACGCCCTATGGCAACGAAGACTATACTTATTGGCTGCCGCTGATGTCTTTACAGAGAGGGATTTGCGGCTGACAGATGCAGACCACTTGCACGTCTTTTTCTTGTGTGGCCTGGTCGACCTGGGAGGGCTGGCATCTTGTTCCAGGTCTGAAGAGAGCGACGAATCCGCCATTGCACACGTAGAAAAACAGGTAGGTAAAATAGCGGGGAACAACGAACTATAATGAGGGAATTATTTATTTATTTTTAACCAGAAACTGAAGAAATGGCCGAATCAGCCGAGGAGCTGACCAACACGAGGGCGTAAACTAGCAGCGCCAACGGGTAAACAAGGCAAGGACCAGACCACTAAAGGCAGGCAGACAATTAGACTGGTCAATTGAGGCCATACGTCTCAGTGGGGAAGAGGGAATATGCCCCCCCAAGTGGCTGGGGAAAAAAATCGCCGCCGTGCAGCAAGCACCATGGCGGCAAAATGGCGGCCCGAAACAGAGAACAAAATTGCGGCCGTCACCAGCGCTCACATACAGTCTCCAAGCCGCCACGAGGCGTAAGGCCGCAATGCCGATGGCCCAGCTGCAACGAAGCAGGCAACCCAGCTAGCGGCCGCACGACTTCAGGCAAGGCAGCGGGCTCCCTCCTGAGAGTCCCGCTGTACCACGCTGCTCCGACGATGGCGATCGTCTGCCAAAGCGCGGCACCACCCGTGACAGCCGCCGCTCATCCACACGCGCCGCTCCGTTGCCACTGCACTAATAGGGAGAGCCCAGGAAGAAACATGCGGTGGTGGGGGTTACGACAGCAAACCACCCAGCCCCCTCCCCACTGGTGGCAGCGTCGATGGCCGGATCTGCCCCGAAGGGTCAGAATCCGGTGGCTGTGAGCACTCCTTGCACACGCACGGACGGCCCTGAATGGAGGCACGATACTGGCCACACAGTTGATGAGCGGGCTGTAACAAGCAGGTCTTCAGCTCTCCCAGAACCCAACGAGGAAAGGAAAAAAAGGGAATTCAAAAATAAAGAAAAAACCTAACGCACTACCTACACCGCACAGAGCCATGAAAATCCTTTCAGTCTGTCAGCAACTGAGAGAAAGACTGGGGAATGGAGGGCAGAGGGCATTATCAGGAAATGAGTCTGCAGTCCTTCAGAAAGAGAGAAAGAGACTCCCACCCCAGGGAAGAAAACATGGCTATATCTCAGCCTAAAGACTGTATCCTGGCTGGGTTAGGTTAGGTTTAGAGACTCCTTAGGCCTCTTAGTGGGCTTGCAGAGGACATGTTTATGAGGCAACAGCCTGTGCAACATTGGTCACCATAAGGTTTAATGTTTTAAATTATTGTGTTGCTTGAGTTTGTCTCAATGGCCATAATTTTTCTAATTAAAGCCTGTAACTCCCTGTGTTGGTGTGCATGGGCCAGGTTGGTCTGATCACCTGGGAAAGGGATAGAAGGGCCTGATTGCCAGCAGTCCTTTTGGGGGAAGCTCTACACTACGTTGACCATTCTTGAAATGTAAATAAAACTGAATTATGTGAAACGAAGACATTTTGAGTTTTCAAATAAATCAGGAAGATTATTGACATATAGATTGAGAAAAGAAAGAGAAAAGATAATGATTGGTAAAATCCAGGAGGGCAGATAACTTATATTGACAGGTAACTTCTCTATCAAAAATTCATTCTATAATTTCTACTCAATTCGTATAAGAAAAAGGACATGAACTTACAGAATATATATTTATGAGTATCTTTTAAAATAACAACTAATGAAGCTTTCACAGGTGCAAAAACAACTTATGAATGATCCTATAACTGCTTTTGAAATACCAGATGCTAGTAAAAAGATGAAAACAGGCAAGGCTGCAAGCCTAGATGGTTATCTGCCAGCATTGTGTCTCTGGATTCTACATAGGATGAACAGGTCAGACTTTTCACAAAATGATTAATGGATATAAATAAGAACAAAGAAATAGCAGAGCATTTTAACCTCCTAGGACATTTTGTTACAGAACTCAAAAGTAGAAGGTCTGCAACACAGAAATTTTGCAAGCACAATTAAGCAAGAAACAGTTAAACTGGTATGTATGAACAGTTTTAAGCTATTTCAGGAAAACTGATCCAACACAATGTTCTTTTTTTTTTTACATGCACTGCAATTATTAATTGATAAGATGTTTATAACTTCCCTGCCAGCTTCATTTGTATTGGTATCCTAACTTACTTTTCCTTTGCCATCCTGTTATTTTAATCCCAGAACAGGGAATTAATGTCCTGTATCTGGAGAGGAAAATACAAAGGGTCAGGCAACGAGGAGCAAGAATAGTTTTCTGAAGAACAATTTGTTATGGAGTAATTTTGTCTCTTTTAATTATCCCAATTAGTTTGGCTGAATGCTGTAGATAGATATATTTTTCTTGATTTTGCTAATATGTTTCAAGAGCTATCCTTGTAGATAACAGTTAAATGTAGGAGAGATTTTACAGTGTTCTGGTGGATTTAGAACTGGATGAATAACTGCATAACTCTTAAATGATTTTGAACTGATTGTGAAATAGACTTCTCAAGTGAGTCTTGTTCCACTTGAGTCAACAGCATGCCTACAGTTGGCCTACAGATTAGTCTCCCCTATTTTTAATAAATTGTTGGAATGGGCAGTAGTGATAATTTTGACAAACAGGAGGATGAGCCACAACCATGACAATGATCCGAGAAAAGAAATCTGAGGCCAAAGCAGAACTGTAATTTGGGAAAACATCTTTGACTTAACCTTCCCTAGTTCTTTTGAACATAAAAGAAGAAAACAGGAAAGTGTATTCAAACTTGCAAGAGTCTGTTACTGTAATCTTATAATAAAAAGAGTTGTACAGTCATAACTTTGGGCTACTTTAAGGACTGACAAATTAATAACTGTCCTTCAGGAACCCAAAGGTACTTTTTCAAGAGACAACTGGACCTTCTTGTTTTTCTTTGAAGACATTTTGCTTCTCATTTAAGAAGCTGAAGAAGGTCGCCGGCTAAGCTCAAGCAACTATATCATGCCAAAGAGAAGGCCTACAACAAAGGAGACAGGATTTTGTACAATCAGGCCAGGAATGTATTAACAAGGGAGATCAGGGTAGCAAAGGAAGGCTACTTCAAACAGTTGAGAAATCAGTTCTCAGCTAATGAACCAGTAACAATGAAGAACATCATTGGATACAGTAGACCTCCCTTCTTTACTGAAAAGAATTGTCAACTGGCAGATGATCTGATCTGTAGGTTTGACAGGAGATCACTGTCATCTACTGTTACCTTCCTCACCTTAAATAAATCAACAGCAGCAAAATCTCCTACATCTATCTCCATTCTTCTGGGCCTCCCACCTTAAGTGATCTTACAAAAACATGTGTGAAGTCTATTTCATAAGCAAAGGACTCAATAAGCACCAAGCCCAGACAGAGTAACTGCTTCTTGCTTGAAAATCTGTGCTGAATAACGCATCTTCAACCGCAACTTTAAAAAATCACTGCATATGTGTTATATCTTGTCTTGCTTCAAAGACTCTACTATCATCCCAATTCCTAAGAAAGCCTCAATCAGTGAGCTAAATGACTACAGGCCGGTTGCTCTAACATCTAGAGTTATGAAGATCTTTGAGACATTAATGATGGCCCACCTGAAAACCTTTATGGATCCACTGTAAGATACTTTGCAGTTTGTCTACTGAGCAAATAGATTGGCAGATGTTGCTGTCAACATGGCACTGCACTACATCTTGCAACATCTTGAATCCCTGGAGACCTATTTGCAGATCCTATAGACTTCACTTCAGCTCAGCATTCAATATCATCATTCTAGAAATTCTTTATTCTAAACCAGGGGTGTCTAGGTAAACTGGATTTCTTCGAGGGCCAGATCAGCATTGTAGTTCTCCTCTGTGGGCTGGCGGGGGCGAGACAGATGCCTCCTGCAGCACCCTGCCGGCTAAAACAGGATGCAGGGGGTCCGCGCACAGCCCCCCTGTACCTCATTTTAACCATCCATGGCTTCCTGCAGCATCTCCCAGCCGAAAACAGACTGTGCTGCCCGTTTCTGACCCTTTTTCCAGCCAGGTTTGGGCTGTTTATTCTTGGGCCTGTTTTCGGCCAGCAGAGTGCTGCAGGAGGCCATGAAGGGTGAAAACTAGGCACGGGGGCCCACACATGGCCCGTTTTAGCAGCCAGAGGCAACGCAGGCTTGTCCTTTGATATTTCCAGGCCAAGTCCCGTGGGTTGGATTTAAGCACCCCACAGGCTGGATTCGGCCCACAAGCCTTGAGTTTGACAGCCCTGCTCTAAACTGACTCAACTAGCTGTGCCTGTAGGTGGATTATAAGCTTTTTGATGGATAGGAAGCAAGATGAAGCTATGGAAGCTAAGATGTGAAGGAAGGTGAAGCTAAGGAAAATCACATCTAATACCTGGGCAATTGGCATAGGTGCTCCTCAGGGCTATATGTTCTCTCCATTGCTCTTTTATCTATATACCAATAATTGTATCTATAGAGATCTCTCTGTTAAAGTACTGAAGTTTGCAGATAATACAACAGTTATCAGTCTCATTCGAGGTGGTGATGTGTCTGCAGAGATGTACAAAAAGGCCAGACAGCCATCTATCTGGGATGTTTGGCTGGTGTTTCTGTGCGGAATGGAAACTCGGATTCAGTGACCCAATTTTCAAGTGTATAGTTTTGTAATTCTTATGACTTGGTTTTGTTCATATTACCTATAAAAATCAAAAACACTTTGGATGGATGGATGTATACATACATATGTATGTATGTATATATTTATGCATGCATGCATGCATATGTGTTTATGATTTATATATCACAAATCAGCCATTTTTGAGTTTTATGCACAATTTATCATGACATAAACAAGACCTTATGATTCAACAGTATTGCATAGAAATGGATAATAAAACCCAAAGGATTTATCCGCTTTTGTGCATGAAAGTAGTAACTTTGCAACATAATGACACTGTAAAGTAATATAAATATAAATTGTGATTTTTAAATTGATTTTTATATTGTGACACAATAAAGAAATTTCACTTTGTAAATTCTGTCTCATTAGCCCTTTCACACTTTTTCCACATTTCCACACTACATACTAAATAAAATTAAGAAGTTTCCTATTTATATTGAGAATATATAAAGGTTTTTTTCACTGAATTTATTTTCCTTGTCGAAGCCAAGTCAAAAAAGGTAAGATAATGCTATGACCATATAATGAAAGTTCTATCTTTTTCTTGCACATGACTTGTGTAAAATGGGATAGGTTTTAACTGCCTAGTTGTGGCTGCTATATTGATTGCTCATCTGGCCTTTCTGCAGATGCCCCTGCGTCCTCAGGAATTACTTTGAAGCTTCGTTGGAACTTTCTGTGAATTATCCTAAGTATGGTTGGAGAAAGACATTAAGAAGTAATAGTAATAAATAATAAAATAAAGCAGATAAAAAGACATTAAGCCTAGAGATTTGCTCTATTATCTTGTGGCAAAATAATAACAACGCCTCTCCCCCAGCAATAATAATGAAATACATTAGTTTCTGAAGAAACAAAATGTATATTATGAGATAATGTTCACTTACTTGAAATATCTGTTTCAAAGAGAAGAGGGCCCGCCTTAACTCCCGTCCATTTGAGTTGTACAATTTCTCTGAAAGGACAAAATGTTTAAAAATGTTTAAAAAGTATCTGATTATTATAATCAGTTGTGAAGCCTGTTGTTTAGAGAAAAAATATGGTCTCTTCCCCCTTCCCTCTGGCAATGTTTATAGTATGAAATACCATTTATATGTAAAAAAAAGGTGCAATAATAATAAAGAATAAAGAAAAACAAACTCGGAGCCAGATTGGATGGAGAAATTCTGTGCCGTATCTCTAATCTAAAAGAGTAATTTGGGAGTAGTAATAGGATACCCCAATGCATTAATCATTTACATATAATGTAAATAATTTCCTATACCAACATTATTAAATAAATTTAAAAAGTTTATGTCAAATTTTATAAATCCTGAGAGTATGAATTGTAACTTACTCACCCCCGCAGCCAAGGATAGCATACTTTGCCATTAAACTAACACAGTTTACCAAGTGAAAATATTTCCAAAAAATGTTGTGATACAATCTGGGAAATTATATTTAATGAGGGAAAACCCCACTGTATTGTACAGCTAGGGAGACTACAGATAATCCTTGATTTACAACCATTTAGTGACTTTTGGAAGTTACAATGGCAGTAAAAACAGTGACTTATGAACGGTTTTCTCACTTATTTTAAAAATTTTTTTGATTTATATGCCGCCCTTCTCCGGAGACTCAGGGCGGCTTACAATGCATTAAGCAATAGCCTTCATACTTTTGTATATTTATACAAAGTCAGCTTATTGCCCCCACAATCTGGGTCCTCATTTTACCTACCTTAGAAAGGATGGAAGGCTGAGTCAACCTCGAGCCTGGTGAGATTCGAACTTACAGTAATTGCAGACAGCTGATGTTAGTAACAGTTTAATAACACTGCTTTAGTCTGCTGAGCCACCAGGCCCTTTTTAAAATCATTTCAGCATCTGCATGGTCACATGATCAAAATTTGAGAGCTTGGCAACTGGCATGTATTTATGACAGTTGTATTAGGGTCATCATTTGTAATCTTTCCAGCTGGCTTCTTTTTTTTTAATTTATCAAGTTTTTTTTAAAAATAAAGGTATCAAATCAATGTGTGAACAGTGTGGCACCTGGGTGTCATACATTCTAATATAAATAAAACTAATCAGGTTAATCATAATCATTACATTCAATCCACTTATGTATTTCTAATAATAATACACACTTGTAAGACTAAGTTATAGTCTATCATTGTTCAATTATTCCATGTTTTTACTTTCATTTTATGATATAAAAATGTATACATTTATATTCCCCTTCTCTTATTTCTATCACTTATTCTAGCTTTTAATCATATCATCCTTTATTAAGAGACTTTTTCTTTCTTTCCTATCTAACTTCTAATCATGTCACCTACCTAAAAACGAAAAAAAGGAAGAGAGAGAGAGAGAAAAGAAAAAGCAACTCAGAACAACAACAAAAAAGAAATAATCTCTTGCCCGCTTCAATACTTTAATTGCTATGGTTTAAAAGAAAGATAGGAAAAAGGAAAAGCAAATCAAAACAACAACAAAAAATCATCTATCCATCATCTCTTGCCCGCTTCAATACTTCAATTGCTATGCTTTTTTTTTTACTTGCTTCCCAAATTCTTCTCTTAAATCTTTGTCTCTTTCTATGTCTGCTTCTTGGGTGTTCAATCTAGGTGTCCCTCCCACCTCTATACCCACTGCCTAATTTCTAAAATTCTACCCAGGTCCCTGTCTTCCAGCTGCCTTCTGACAAGCAAAGTCAATGGGGGAAGCATGATCCATTTAACAACTGCAATAATTTGCTTAACAACTTTGTAAAAAGATCACAAAATGTGCTAAAACTCCCTGAACAAGTGCCTTGCTTAGCAACAGAGATTTTAGGCTCCGCTGTAGTCCTAGGTCAAGGACTACCTATATATTTTATGGGGGAAAAAGATAAACCTGAAAATAGGACAAATCTGAAAGAGGTTTTATAAGGATAAAATATTTGCAAAAGAAAATTGAAGAGCAAAATCAAGAAAAACCTTTTCAAAAGCATATTGTAATAAAAATGTCGTAAATCAAACACTATAAATAGATTTATTTTTAAAAAATTATTCAATTTCAATATTTTTCATATAAATGTGAAGGACTGCATTAAGCACTACTATTTGAATAGTAAAAGTGACCAAGATAAAAGACAAAATGAGTTTGTGAAAAATAAATAACTCTAAAAGCAGCCTTCTGAAATAAATTACTAACTTTCATAATAAAGAATATATGGTCACTGTATGCATAGCACAATTTCTTGAATACACCTACTGTATATACTTGAATATAAGCCGAGTTTTTCAGCACGTTTTTCAGGCTGAAAAAAGCCCCCTCAGCTTATATTCGAGTCACGAAAAAAATGCCTTTTTCC
>WNWU01013452.1:1325408-1352852 GCA_012654045.1 Ptyas mucosa
AGAGAGAGAAGAAAGAAAGAAACAAAGAAAGAAAGAGAAAGAAAAAGAAAAAAGAGGGAGAGGCTTGAACTTGCCTGAAATTAGATCAAGCCAGTGACTGGGTGGGTGTGGCTAGCTGGTCATGTGATATATGTGTATAGGGACTACTCAGAGGGCTGAAAAAAGTCATTTCTGACAGGTCCTCGCACTTCTGATCGGTCCTCACACTTATGACCATCCTTACATTTATGCCCGTGCAGCATTCTTAACAACCAAGTGATTTCTGACAGGTCCTCACACTTCTGACCGGTCCTCACACTTCTGACTGGTCATCATTTATGCCCATTGTAGCATTCTTAACAACCGTGTCACTCATTTCACAACTGCTTCTCTTCACCAAGATTTTTGTTTTTGTTGATCCTCTTTTCCACTTACAGAGCTAGTTTACTGTTTTTCTTTGAAATCAATATTCAAAAACATTTAACCTACTGATGCCTCAATTAATGTAATTTTATTGGTATCTATTTTTATTTTGAAATTTACCAGTAGCCGCTGCATTTCCTAACCCCGGCTTATACTCGAATCAATAAGTTTCCCCAGTTTTGGGGGGTAAAATTGGGTGCCTTGGCTTATATTCGGGTCGGCTTATACTCGAGTATACACGGTAATTCTATATTCTGGATCCTAGCCACCAACATTGCATTCAACAGACAATGGCCAATTCCAGGCCTTTTTGATTGTTTTTCTACTAGCTCCATTAAGAACAACAAAATATTCTGCTATCATATACTTTGGTAGCGCTAACTCTTTTCAAGTTCTTTTTAATTGATATTGGAATGGAGCAATACAGCAAGGCATTCTTTATTGCATGTAAATGATACTAATCCTGATTCTGGAACACTTTGCTGGAGTTATAAGGAGAAAAAACGATTGAAGCCACTATTAACTACTTTATATTAAATAATTTATTTGCACTGTAGAATTACATAATATTTTACTACTTTCTTTCAGTTAATTCAAATTACCACATTAGTATTTTCCCTTACGGTACAATTTTATAGTTAAATGGAGCAAGGGGAGAGATTTTCTTTCCCCATGCTTTCTGAGTCTTTTTAACTGCCATATATGAGTGGGAAGATCATTTCAGAGAACAGGGTTAATCCAGTGGTGGGATTCAAATAATTTAACAACCGGTTCTCTGCCCTAATGACCAGTTGGGTAGGTGTGGCTGGGTGGTCATGTGACTGGGTGGGTGTGGCCAGAGTAGGTGTGAGACGGGACTCGTGTGGTGCTAAGGCAGGACTTCCCTGAGACCCTCACTCATTCTCATTATACAGGTAATCCTCCAATTACAAATGTAATAGAGCCTGCCAATTACATTTGTAACCTGGGGATTCATTTGACTGAATCATGTTAAATTAACGTGATTACTCCCTGCTTTTCCCAATGCATTTGTTAATTAAATGTGCAGGTCTTTAAATGCACATAAGGTATCTCAGGCTACGGAACAGTATGTGGAGCCTGGTGCTGACCATCCAAGGCCTCCCCCAATCCACCAAGATACCTCATGCTCCCCTGGGGTCCCCACAATTGCTTCTATCACCCCATCCTGCCCTGCAGGATGGGGTGGTAGAAGCACAGAAGCACCCCACAGACTGGGCCTGCTTTGCTAACATCTCCACCCCCCATTTCCCATGGATTACTTACTTTTTCTTTTCTTTTTTTTTGCTATAAAGGTATAATTTTTATTGATATCTATTCTATTAATATAACTAAATAAGCCATTATACACTTGAAGCATTGTGAAATGCAATCTAATCAGAAACAAAAAAATTTGACAAGCCTAATGTACAATACTTGATAGTAGCATTATAAAAAGATTTTTCCATTAAATGTTTAAACAATCAGAATTTTTAAATCTGGTAATCTTATGACAAAAATGTCAAAAATGATATGAATACCTTTGAAACTTTTGAAACCACAGAATACCTTTGAATTCTGTGACATGGATTTCAAGAACTACAAGAAGACAAAACTGCATTAGTTGTTCAGTGAAGTTTCATTCTAACATTAGCAAAACATTTCTCACAGACTCTCAAGCAAATATAAAAACTTGCTGCATTTGTGATTATTCCCCCCATTACTGGAAGCTGTTCTTCTGCTAATGGAGGCAGGTATCTGTTAACATAGGTATCTTCTAAAATTTTAGAAAGTACTGATATATATTTTGGAAACAGTAGTAGCTGTATTTTAAAGTCATTGTTTTTTACTGCTTTTTACTATGGTAATAAGGCCACTTTAGAGATCATTCATTATATAACTGTAGGGATTTTGCTCCCTTAGGAATTCCTTTGCCTTTTTTTCTGCTTCCTTTATGTTGTTCTAAATAAGCAAATTTATTAAGAAAAATCAGGTAAGGAGTACCTGATCAAGGATGGTGAGAGAGGAACCACTCTGAAGAAATAGATTGATTTTTAATTAATATTCACTTTGTTTTTATCAAAACAAAAATGTACAGTTTGCTGCAAAAATCAAAGGATGGACATAAATGATTTAGTTGCAAATCAGGGACATTTTAAACATATAGTTCTTTTATATTTTTAAACATAACCTTAATCGGTTACATTCATGCTAACTTAATTACTTTTACTTCCCACTGAAAATAATGGAAATGTTAATCATGCCATTTACTTTATTACTTACTTTTTGAAAATCTTACTTTTTTGAAGATCTCCAGAGGTCCAGAAGAGGCTGACCCACTGGCAGAGAAGCCAACGTGTTTTATTCAGATGATGGTGAAGCTGTAAGAACATGAAATCTAAGGAAAACATTTTCACCAGCTTCTGAGAAAAAGACTTTGTCTGGGTAAAAGACTGGGCCTGGACTGGGCCACAGCAGTCTCCTGCTTGAGGCGGCGGCAGCCAATGAAAGGGGAGGTTGCTTCCTTTGTCTCACTGGGCTGAACTGCAAGGCCCTTGTTGATTGGCTGCCACACCCCAATCCCTGAAGCTGCTCATTTGAACTAGCCAATCAGCAGTAAGCAGACTGGGTCCAAACAAAGCCTGACCAGATTGGGTCTAAAGTAAGTCTGCCGGCCCTCATGGCAGAGAAGCTGAAGTCTTTTATTCAGATGGGGAAAGCCGTTTTCCTTACATCTCACGTTCTTACAGCTTCACCGGATTGTGAATAAAAGACTTTGGCTTCTCTCCCAAGTGGCTCAGTCTCTTCTGCAGCTCTTCGAAAAGTAAGTACAGTAAAGCCATGGGAAATGGGATGGGGAGGCCCAGGAATCCTCCATTTTAGCCTATCAGAAGTCAGAGGAGCCCTAGGAAGGCTCAGATGGGGCCTGGGAAGGCAGATCAGGCCCAGGGACCCTCCATTTCAGCCTGTAACAGGCCAGGGGAGCCCTAGGAAGGCCTGGACGTGGCCCGGGAGGGCGTAACGGGGCCTGGGACCCTCCATTTCTGCCTGTAACAGGCCAGGGGAACTTTAGAAAGCCCCTGTAACAGGTTGTTCATGCCAGCAAAGAGGTGAAGGAAAGCACACCAGACAGGCAGGTAGCTGAGCCACATGAGAGCCTGGGAAGAAGGCAGGCAAGTGGGCTATGCTGCGGGGGCCACATGGTCGAGGCAAGCAAGCTAATGAACGAGGAAGCCAGAGAACAGCAGCTGCTATGCTGTGGCCAAGGTGGGAGGGGCGAGATAAGGAATGACTGGGAGGGGCAGGGCAGGCAGGGCCAGCCAGTGTTACAATTAGTCAGTTCTCCAAACTGCACAAAAATTTAACAACCAGTTCACATGAACCGGTCTGAACCGGTTGAAGCCCACCTCTGGGTTAATCTCAGAGAAGGCATGCCTCCCTGATCCCATAAGAAACGCAAGTTTTAAAAGGCGGAATATGAAACTTGTCCTCCCTGTGGGATTGCATGATAGATACCCTGTTTCCCCCAAAATAAGACATCCCCTGATAATAAGCCCAATCGGGTTTTTGAGCGCATGGCAATAAGGTCAAGCACTTATTTCAGGGTTCAAAAAAATATAAGACAAGGTCTTATTTTGGGGAAAACATGGTAGATCTTCACAGAATAATGTGGTCCTTTGAATAATCGAGTCCTATGCCGTGTCAGGCTTTAAAGGTAAAATCCAGTACCCTGAATTGCACTTGGAAGGCTATCTAGGAAAAAGCCCAGATTGCATACCAAGACTGAATGAGGTAATGCCACTAAATCTAGAATCAACGATGGAAATGTTGCAATGTTGCATATTCCAGATCTGAGACTGCAAAACCCATAGCCATTCAGTCTTGCAGGGCTCAGTTGTATCCTGTTCTTTTCTAATGACACTCTCTCAGCTCCAGACACTGGGACAGAACCTCAACATTCACTTGGATGGCTGGGGACAGAGATTTATAAGTGGGTATCATCCTGAACTGACAGATGATCTCCCCCAGTGCGTTCATGTAGATATTAAAAAGGAAGGGAGAGAAGGGAGAACCTGGAGTTTACTAATGTGCTCTTTAACATTCTGAGTATAATGCTGAGAAGAGAAAAGGGATCACTGAATAAATAGGCTTGAAATACGTTCTCTATGTGCTTGAAATTTATTTAAAATATTGTGATGAACTAAAATCTGATCATAAGTCATATTTATATTTTTCACCTTTGAAACGAAAACATGATACAAAATATGACTTTTTAAAATTTGGTTTATAATAATTGAATGCTCAAGTTTCTAATTTAAAATTAAACAATCAATATATAAATATCAGGTATTTCATGTTATAACACAAAATTAAGTTATCTTATCAATGTTAAATTACTGCCCCTGATCAATCCATTTCCTTGATAAGAAATCCTTCTTGCAAAAGGTAAATTCAGGTTCTAGTTTCTAACTAGAAAGAGTGGTTGGGAGTCAGACAGTGCATGCATATAAATACATCAATACATTATCTAAGAATACCTTCTTCTCCTGGATGGATATCTCAGATCTCTAAAATTTCACAAGGAAACTTGAATACAAAAGTAGACATTTATTAATAAAATTAGGCCAAGGAAAAAGAAAGAAGAAACAATATTCAATAAACTGAGAATCAGGATGTATAGTTTTGACTTTATGGGAAGTTCTCACATTTTTAATGTAGGAGACAGATGAAGGAAATGCATTATTTTCACTGCAGCTGTTCTTCCTTCTACCTACCCACCCCAGATAAATACTTGACAGGAAAGCTATAAAACATTATCTCAGGCCATTCATCTGAATAGGTTTACTACAACTGAGCTGGGTTTCAGTTCTGAATGAAAATAAAACCAAGATCTATTTTCAGAATATACTTAGATTGCAATAAAAAAAGCTTTTGTAAAATATTTTCCATAAAGGCCACTAGAGGCTGATCTAACTCTGCATTAAAGGATATCCAAAAATCTTAAATTATCTCCACATAACAAATTTCATCTTGGAGAAACATTCATTTTACAGGTCTTTCTTCTTCTTCATGTAATTCTGATTTGGAAGTTTACTCAAGTAAACTTACTCAAGTTTACTCTTACTTCAATCTTTGAAGAGCATTGAGAAGATACAACTACTGCAGAGTGAGGTGGCACCAATAGTTTTTGGAGTCCCTAGAATGGTCCATATTACACCAGTATTTCTGCAAGTGCAATTTGCTTGGGTGCAATTCAAGGTGTTGATTTACCACCTTTGAAGTCCTACATGACATGGGTTTAGGCTACTTGAGGAACCTTCTTACCCCACTGAAACTGGCCTGTCCCACTGGTTTTGACAGAGGAGGCATGCTGTGGACTTCATCCGTCAGGGAATTCTGATTGGCAGGGTCTAGAACAACCTTCTCTGCCAAGGCCTCAACTTTTCTTCCACAGGTTCCTCAGGAAAAAATGGTAGCTTGCTTGGCCTTAGCTTGTCAAGGAAACACTGTTGCAACTGATGAACTAAATCAGGGCATGAACATATATGCTTTCCCAGGAGCGATCTGAAACAGGGTAGCCTTTCCAATGAATTAAGTGCTGGATAGCTTTGCCTCTTTTCCTAAATCTAGGAGTTTTTCCATCTCATCTTCTGGTTTTCCCTCCGCTATGACTGGTGGTGGAGGATGTCTTGACTTTATTGTGGTCAACTAGAAGTCTCTTCTCTTCTTTGGTGATTAAGCCAGCATCTATGAAGATAGCTGTGATAATAGCAGCAGTGGCACATAGACCAACACCATATATTATGCTCTGCATAGAAACATTCGTTATTTCTAATCTATTGTATTCTGTCTTTTCTTTTGAAGTAGAAGGCGTGTGTGTTTAGTCTAAAGCCTCTTCATAACTTCCATCACATTCCTCTTCCTCTTCATCATCAGTTGTCTGTTCTTCATTTTCATTATAAGAGATAATTACTTCATTTGTCAGTATCGAAATGTCAGGAATACTGGGTATATTTAACAAGGCTTTGTCTCTCCTCATTTTGCCGCTTTTGCGTTTTTCCTAGTTGTTTCTTGTCAGGTACATTTGGTAAATCAATCTGGTACGATCCAAAAGAATCAATCTTGTCTCTCTGACCTTTAAAGAAAGCAAATACCTTCAATGGTATCTTTTAACACACCCTAAACTGTGCATCTGCTTCCTTTTTGTAAGCCGGTTTTGCTTGGTCAAGTTGCTGTTTTAAAAGGTCTTGGGTTGTAAGTTGCTACTGTAAGAGGTCAACCACACCTGGAATAGTGGGGTCCAGTGCAGGGTGGTTTGGCAACACTTTAGGGTGTGTGCTTTACATGGTTTGAAATAGTGCCATTGAAGTAAATGAGAGCAGCAAATTGTAAGAAAATTCTGCAAGTGACAGTAATGATAGCTAGTTGTCTTAGCTGTAGGTGCAGTAGCATCTCAAGTACTGTAGAGGAGCAGGTTACTCTTTTCAGTCTCCCCATTCATAGCAGGGTGGTGAGCTGAGGAAAGGTTGACCTTGACATTTGGTAATTGGAAAAGTGCTTTCCAAAATCTAGACAGGAATGTGCTCTCTGTCTGACATGCGTGCTGAGATCATGCCATGGTAGTGAAAGACATGGTCTAGAAAAAATTTGGCTATGTTTTAGAATTGGGCAAATATTTACAGGATATGAAATGGCCATCTTGGTAAAAAGAATTACCATCACAAGTGGGGTAGTGAAGCTTTGGGCAGAGGGTAAAACGGTAATGAAATCTACAGACACCATATACTGGGGATAGGGATCAGTTGCAAAAGTCCTGCAGGCTTCTTTTGAGGGATTTCCCCCCTCCCCTCCGCATGTGTGGCAAGAGGCCACATATTCCTTGATGTCTGCAGCTATCTTAGGCCCCCAAAAGTCTCTTGAGGTTCTGTGCAGGGTTTTGAATATGCCCTCATGCCCTGCCATTCGATTATCATGGAAAAGCTGCAGTACCTCAGAGTTTACAGTAGCTGTTGGGATTTCCTTGAGATCATCTATCCTGGGCTATGAGAAATGATTTAGTAGGATTGTTTTTGGTTCTGGGGTCTGTTGAGGAAGGAAATAGAAGAGAGAGCACATCTGACATTAAGATCTTGGAGTCTGGGACATATTTAATGTAAAAATCAAAACATGAGAAGAATTGGCTCCATGTGATTTGTCTTGACAAAAGCAGCTTGGTTTGTTGCAGGGTATGTAAATTCTTGTGGTCAGTGTTGACCTCTACAGGAAAGCATGCACGTTCTAGGAAGTGTTTCCAATGTTGTTTAACAGCAGTTAAGGAGTTCTTTATAAAGATGTCGTAATTGCATTCTGGGGCAGTCAGGGTTCTGAAAAAGGCAAATGGCAGGAAACTATGTTTTCTCTTTCCCTCCTGTAAAAGAACAGTTCCAGTAGCAACATGTTAGGTATCTGTTTGGACAATAAATTTCTTTGCTGTATCTGGAGGGGCTGGCAAACAAAGAGCTGCTTTAATTCTTTGAATGCTGATTGAATGTAGAGTGTATTTAACTCCCTTCTTGGTTCAGTGGTTTGGCTTAATGACCAAAGCCTGATATAAATTTCCTCTGGAAGTTAGCAAAGACCAGGAAGTGTTTAATGTCTTTGTTTCTGTAAGAGGCTTGCCAGTCTTATATAGCTTGGATCTTCTGGGGATCCATCTGGATGCCTTTTGTGGAAATACGATAGTCCAAGAAGTCTAGTTGCTACAAGTCAAAGGCACATTTTTCTGGCTTGGCAAAGAGGTTAGTCTACTGAGGACTGTGCACGCGTGGTATGTGTGCTGAGCCTCATTCTCAGATTAAAGTATCTTCTAAATATAGGACCACAAACTTATATATTATAAATCTGCGAAGACTTGATTCATGAATCTGGAAACTACGATCCCTGCGTTACCCAGTTCAAAAGGCACCATTGTATATTCAAATTTGCCATATCTAGTGTCAAAGGTGGTTAAGTATTCATGGCCTTCTTTGATCCAGATGAGTTGTAAGCACTGCAAGGTCCAATCTCATAAAAATGTTTGCTTTCTGCAATCTATTTAATATCTCTGGAATTAACGGTAGTGGATAATGGTCTCTTATTGTGACTGCATTTAAAGCCTTCTAATCATGGACTACACTCATAGGGGTCCTCACTGTTGTTAGGCCCACTGTCGTCTTGCTTCTTGTGTACAAAGAAGGTGGGAGCTGAGACAGGAGATTTGCCCATCAATAGTTATCACTGGCAATGGACATTTAAGGGAACTATACAGATCTTAAGTTTTTGGTCTGTGGCTAGGCTTATGATGCAGAGGTTGACCCAGAATCTATCATAACAGCAATGGTGGTTTCTTGACCACTGGGAAGTGTCAGGACAGAATCAAATTTTAAGATACCTGAACATGGGGGTAACTGAACTCCATTTAGCGCTTGGGTGGCATCCTCTGTGAGTTTGTAGAAGGGGGGCGTTTTTTGTTTCCCAGGCCTTGGAGCTTATTGTCCAAGCGATGAGTAGTGAATACATTGCTGGGCTGTCTATTGCATCTCCTGGGAGGCTTAGTAGGGCAATTCATCATTCATAACCATGTGGCCAGGTTCTCTCTAATAGAAACACAGAGTGTTTCTCACAGAAACTCTAGATGCTTTTGCCATTCTTCTGCTCCAGGTGCTTGTCTGGCCGCTCCAATTTGCATCAGCTCTTCAACATCCTACTTTTTTAGGGGGGTTGAAACATGCTCTTTCTAATGAGAATGATTTAACAGAGTTTCCAGAAGGTCTATTTTTGTAAAAGCGGGCTGAAAATACCCTATTTTTGGTGTTTTTAACATAAAATGTCAACTTTACACTCAATTTGTAAATTATTGGAAAGCAGTAGGAGAATGAAATTATATATTAGAAAACCTTGTGTTGCTAAGTTATTATGCACTAAGTTTGACATTTATCATACCTTTCCTTCCAAAGATATAAAAAGCCAAACTTTAACCTTTTTTCAAGCTGCACTGTTTTGGCCAAATTTGCTCCAAATTATTTAGAGGAAGATCGCTCATGAGAATGTTTTCATTATTTTGTTTAATAGAGCACAAAAAGTTGTATAAGATGATCAAGTTTTGTTTCTCTCAACAAAATATTGCCGGAGATATTATGTCTCAAAGTTGCTGGAACCTCAGAGTCATACTGTAGAAGGCTGTGGTATGGGGTCACACAAATGCCTATAATCTCCACAAGTATTGAATCGGCACATGTAACACTTTACCAATGTTCATTAGGGACATGTGTGCATGTTCACACAAAATTTCATCGAAATCCGTGTTAGTAGAGAGGGCACTTTTCTGAAATCAGACCATTTGACATGGAATGACCTTATAACATCTCAATAAATACATACAAAGCCCTATTTTTATGCTGAAAAATTGATAAAATATAATAATTTTTCCAGGATTTAAAAATTCAGGGGGTTATATGTTATATGATGCTATGTTTTGTGTTATATGATGTTGCTATTCAAAAAAGGGGGAAAAACAGATCCAGGAAACTACAGACCAATGAGCCTGATATCAATACTTGGGAAGACCCTAGAAATCAAGCAGCAGATCTGCAAACGCCTAGAAACAAACAAAATTATAACCAGAAGCCAACATGAATTAATTAAAAACAGATCTGCCAAAAAATCTTATTTCATTCTTCAACAAAGTGATTAAATTAGTGAACCAGCACAATAGACTTGGATTTCAGTAAGGCATTTGATAAAGCAGACCACATTCTATTTCTTGGTAAGCTAAAAAAAGAAAAAAGTAGGATAGACAGCATTATCACTAAATGGATTTGTAACTGGTTGACAGATCAAACTTAACATGTAGTCTTCAATGGGACTACATCTACATGGAAGGAAATAAGCAGCCAGTTCCATTTTAGGCTCAGTACTCTTCAACATCTTCATAAACAATTTACACAAATGATATATCACAGAAGTGAGTATACCCCCTCACATATTATAAATATTTTAGTATATCTTTTCATGTGACAACACTGAAGAAATGACACTTGCCTACAATGTATAGTAGTGAGTATACAGCTTGTATAACAGTGTAAATGTGCTGTCCCCTCAAAATAACGCAACACACAGCCATTAATGTCTAAACTGCTGGCAACAAAACTGAGTATACCCCTAACTGATAATGTCCAAATGGGGCCCAAGTAGATGTTTTCCCTCCTGGTGTCATGTGACTCGTTAGTGTACAAGGTCTCAGGTGTGAAGGGGAGCAAGTGTGTTAAATTTGGTGTTATCACTGTCACTCTCTCATACTGGTCTCTGAAAGTTCAACATGGCACCTCATGGTAATGAACTCTCCGAGGATCTGAAAAAACAAATTGTTGCTCTACATAAAAATGGCCTAGGCCATAAGAAGATTGCCAAGACCCTGATACTGAGCTGTGGTGCGGTGGCCAAGACCATACAGTGACCATACAGGCCTCACCATGGTCGACCAAAGAAGCTGAGTGCCCGTGCTCAGCGTCATCTCCAGAGGTTGGCTTTGGAAAATAGACGTATGGTTGCTGCCAGCATTGCTGCAGAGGTTGAAGGGGTGGGGAGTCAGCTTTTCAGTGTTCAGGCCATATGCCACACACTGCATCAAATTGGTCTGCAGGGCTGTCGCCCAGAAGGAAGCCTCTTCTAAAGATGATGCACAAGAAAGCCTGCAAATGGTTTGCTGCAGACAAGCAGACTTAGGACATGGATTCCTGGAACCATGTCTTGTGGTCCGATGAGACCAAGATAAATTTATTTGGTTCAGATGGTGTCAAGCGTGTGAGGAGTACAACCAGGCAACCAGGTGAGGAGTACAAAGACAAATAGAGGAAAATGTGATTAAGAAAATATTAGAATATCCAGAAATGAACTGATTAACACTTACAATTAAAGAAAAGGAAGAATCTGATTATTATAATATATGGAATTTATTTTATCAATGGTTAGAGAATAAATATGAAAGTAAGGTATTATAAAGTTAAATAATAAGAAGAGAAATGTTACAATAATTGATATGTTAAGTATTATGTATTAGTAGATATACATAATATCTACTTAAAATAAGAGTAGATATAAATAATGAATATGGTGATAAGCTTAAACCGTTATGACACAAAAAAAATTGTACCCAGATGACACACTGTTTAATAAATGATGAAATGTTTGTATTAAAAGAAAATAAGACTTTATATTAAAAACAGAGTACAAACAGTGGTGGGTTTCAACCGGTGTTACGACCAATTCACTTCATGCACGCGCTTCGTAAAATAAAATAAAAGGCAGGAGATGTGCAGTCATAGCTATTGGCTTCAAAATGCAGGTAAAACTGATTGATGAGAGCCATGCCACTTTTATTGTGTTTTGTATGCACTGCAGTTTTGTAAAAAAAAAAAAAGGGGGGGGGTGACATTTTCATTGCTCAGTTGCACTTGCCATTTGAAGCCCATAACCATTGCTGTGAAACTTTTGTTCCATAGAGGTTTAAATATTAGAAAAATTAGAAAAATCGTTGTAATGCTAAGGGCAGTTCAACAATGGGCCAGAGGCAATGGCTACCCGTCATTGGTTGTATTAAAGCAGAGACAATGGATTTGAGAATGATCAAGCAATTAGAAATAATCCTATGAAGACTGACGATAGAAAATGGTAAAGTCTAGTTCTAGAAAACAATGTGAGATGTGACAGTACTGGATTCTTGCACTGAACAGAGAGCTGTACTTCTGAAATCTTCTACACCTATATCTGAATACATAAAACCCATTTCTGGCAGGACCAGCAACAAAATAAATTTTCTCTCCAAATGGGTTGCATAGATTGTCAACAAGAAAAATACAACTGCCAGACTCCTCATTTGAAAAGAGTGTTTGATTAAAATGTTCATTACAAATAAATCCCTTATTAAAATTAATCATCTTTAGTATATAATAGTTAATTTTTCAAAAAGGTTTTGGTGGATTTGCCACTAAAAAATCACGACAAGATGTACAATTTCAACTAAAGAATATTGAAAGTTCAACAACCATTTTTAAGTCTAATGAACTTCTTCAGGGTAAACATTTATGGAAACATATCAATCACTTATTAGAAAGAACTGTACTTATATAGGATAAATACTCCTCTCTGTACAATGGTTTATGGAAACATCAACCAGACAATTTCTTTTCTAGAAGAAAAGCTTAAATATATCAACTGAATTTCCATTGTGTGTTCAACTTTTAAAATCATAGAAAATGATAGGGTTCCAATTTTAACCTCTAGATCATATTCTTAGTCCCTCTCCAATCCACTAAATGTATTTTCAGGTCACTGCTTGCTTGTTGTAAGAAACAAGATGAACTGCAACTGAAATTCTGCTGTTAAAGAAGTCTTCAGGTTTTTTTAAAAAAATAATGCTATGTTAGAAGTGTTCTGCTCTCATCCTCCTCATCTTTCAATGGTGACCATTAGGGCCTTGCAAAAGTATTTGAAAGTAAAGCAATTTGGTGCAAGTGAAACAGTGTCCTCATAGTACTAAAATATCCTCTGAAAGGTTCAGTGTTGAAGTTTCAAGTGATCTAGATATGCATACAGATACACAGGACTTTGCTCTACTGATAATCCAACCACTAAGTGTTGTTTGTGATCATCAGACTGGGGATGCTGGGATAGCTGGAACTCTGAGGATAGGCTGTAACCATCATTCATTCATATGCCCAACTTTGCTTTAACTTCCTGAGGAATTCAGGCAGGAAGATTGTAACTGGTGAGCCTGTGATTGTAGGGTGCTTGGCAACTGGCTGTAAGTATGAACAAATTGCCAAGTACCCAGGCCACCACCAAGTGACTGGGGATGCTGGGATAGCTGGAACTCTGAGGATAGGCTGTAACCATCATTCATTCAGTTTTGTCATAATTTGGAACAGTCACTGATGGGGTAGTCATAAATCAAGGAATACCTATACCTTTAATATGTCCAAAAAGAATGCTAAGCCTAATGCATCCAGCCTGGCTAAAGTGAAGGCCTTATGAAATGTCAGAATAATAATGGATAATAAATAGAAGGCTTGAATGAACTCTTCTGAAACACTATGATAAATATTGGGATATGACACCTTGTTTAAATTTATTTAGAGATTTGTATCCCAAATTTATTGTCTATATACCAGCTGAGGGCAGTTCTAGCATTATCAAAACCTAATGAGCAGACTTTCCATACAGAAGCCCAGTAAATTTTATCTAGAGCTTTTTTAAAAAATCATGATGACTTTAAATAGGGTCAAATGTGTAAGGTAGAAGAATTAACTTTAGCCAAAAGATAATAAAAATGAACCATGCTCTAGCATCCAGCAAGACTATACATGCCTCTATACATAAAGTGAAACCATCAGTGTTAGCCTGAATCAACTTATTTTGAATTGTTTCAAGAATGTTAAGCTTAGCAAAAGAGCAAATTTAGGAGACATAAAAAAGGTGAGGGATGACCTTAATTCGGACAGGTTTTCATGCTATATGGATATTATGGGCTCCTTTAAAATCACTCTCCATCATTATTTCAACATTTTTAGGCAAATTACATTGTGTTAGCATTCCTTGAGATAGTGTAATACACCTATTTTTAGTGGTCCTAACATTACATTATTACCTAACCTAAAGACAGTTATTGTTTCTATTTTATAGATGGGAATGAGAAAATACTTAGGGCACTAGCTTCATTCTATACAGAACAAACCATATTGATATACTATCTGAAAACCAAGTGTTTACCCAACCTTATTACATTAAAATTCACAAATGACAAATAAATGGGACTGAGACTGAGTAGATGTGCATCTATAAATACCTTTGGGTACCTTTCCTTGCTTCTCCTGCTTTCCTTGCTTCTCCTGAAATCCTACAATCAGATATCACACGGAATACTCCAACAGCTATTGTAAGAATTTCTAGACCACCCACAACCAATTTAGCCCATGGGAGAAAATGGGAGAAGGAAGCACTATTTATTTGTATTACATACTGTATATTCTGTATATTTCCATTCAGAAAATATTGA
Organism: Ptyas mucosa; assembly: GCA_012654045.1. Lineage (NCBI taxonomy): Eukaryota > Metazoa > Chordata > Lepidosauria > Squamata > Colubridae > Ptyas > Ptyas mucosa. The sequence continues at coordinate 1,339,879 of WNWU01013452.1, forward strand.
AATAATATTTTTGGATGTGAAAATATGAAAAATATATTTCAATCAGAGAACAATCATCACAGGAATTTTATCAGCAAATATATGTATTAAGAAATACTTAGGATAATTTATTTTCTTACTAGTAATCCTATCTGGATTTGACAGTCAATTGGTTATTACAACGAAAAAGAAACTGGTAATTATATTCAACTACTATATTTTATACATCTCTACTCCAAAGAGGAAAAAAGAAAGTGAAGGACGGAACAACCTGTTCCTACAGTCTTAGCCGTGATTAAATGACTAATTTCTACAAAGTTTATGCTATTTTAAAGTATCAATTAGCTTGACAGTCCTGTATTCTTAATTCTAAAAAACCCACCAAGTTATAATAGAAAATCATTATTTAAATGACCCTTTATTCATATGGCCAATAATCACAACAATATGACAAAAGGAGCCAGCCTATGATACAGAACTGGAAAAGGGAAAATCAATATTATAGGATTGATCTAAGAAGGCAGTCGCTCATATTTAGTCCTAATAAGCAGCTGTTAATGGAATAAAAATAACTTTGCACTTTACGCAGCCTGAAACAGAAATAACATGATCGTGTTACATAGCATATGAATGCCAGCAGATAAAGCACTCATAGAAAATGTTGCCCTATCAACAGTATACTGTGACATTTGAACACAATTATTCTTTAAAGTAAGATATGAATGTAGGGTACCGATATAAAAAGACACCCTCAAATAGTTAAAAGAAGGGAGAGAGGGAGAGAAATAAATACCTTGAGATAATATGTGTTTGAACAATCAGGATTTCCTTCCAAAATTAATGAGTGGTATATTAGCATTGATGGAGTAATAAAGCATGTCAAGTCATTCAAATATAATAGACTTGGATTGTATTTTTTTTTCAAAAATTGCCCTTCATAAAACAAAGACAGAAAATAAAAAGAAAATAAATAAACATATCCAGTTAACAACAAAATTTAAAAAGGAAGCCCTTGGTTATTGTCACTCATGACTTCATAGACAGGAAGCATTGTTTATGGTTACTCTCTGTTTTAGATTACTGGAATATGCTCTCTATGGAACCATCTTTGAAGAACACCTGGAAGCTACAATTGGTCTAGAATGTAGCAATATGCACAGTACTGGGAACTTCTAGGTTTGCCCACATTACTTCCCTTTTGTGGAAGATGCACTGGCCCCAATTTTGTTTTAGTTGCAATTCAAGACACTGGTTATCACTTTAAAATCCCTACAAGGCATAGTACTAGGTTCTCTGCAGGAACACCTCTTCAAAAGTGTATGTGCCCATTTTACCAGATTGGATAGGATAGATACAGGGAAGCCCCATAAAGTGTATAATTAATGGATAATTAGAAAGCTATCAGAGTTTTTAGTTATAAATAACAGTGGATGGAAACTAATTCCAGTCTGATTTTTTTTTAAAAGTTCTCAATTACATGCTATTTTTGTCCTGTCCACAGCTTACAGAACAAAGCATCGCACACATGTTCATCAACAATCCATAAAAGGAAGTCTGGCAATCTCTGGTGATGTGATTCCTCCACTATTTAGCTTCTGGTTTTAGCTGCAAATAATTACATATGTAATTCTTTCATACAACAATTCCCAACAATTTAAATTGTTATCCCAACAATTTAACATTTGTAGCATTTCTTCTTCAATAGAAAATAATCTTTATTTTTCATCACTATTAAAAAAGAAATGAAGCTATTAATACACTATTTTTAAAAAGATCACTCTTCTGCCCAACTCCTCTGGCAGAGCAGGGTTAACTTCTTTCTGTTGTAACTGCTTGTTCAAATGCACAATACTGTGCCTTTAAAACAGTAATGTGTTTTGCATTTAGCTAGTTTATAGGTAAAATTTAGCAACCCTGACCTTACTGGCCAAAATAGGTGCAGCATGTTCCTGAACAACGAAGTTTCAGGCTTTACTTCCCCTTTCCTATCTCATCACTTCCATTAACCAAAGCAATGCTAAGCATTGATGGGAAAGAGAAGGGAAGTGAGGCCATTCTAGCCTCCTTCCATCCACAGAAGGCAGTCACATTTTTTGTGCTGCAATCTCAACCCATCTGGAAGTATCACAGTTTTACAGAACTTACAGCATTTAATAAAATTTATATGGTGAAATACAGTTAAATGGCAAAAAAGGTTAACTGCTTGGATAGTTTTCCATAGTCATTGGGTTACGGATTAGTGAGCCCAGGACAATCACATTTTATTACACTCTAGAAACAAAATTCAAATATTAACAAAATGATTTCTTTTCTGTTCTGCTTCAAATTAACAACTTGAACTTAACTAGTGTTCAAACGCTATTTTTAAAGGCAGCTTAGTAACTGACTCAGCAGTTTTGTAAGTTTATAAAAAAAGAAAACGCCAAATTATGACCCAGAGTTGACATATGATGAATTTGATAAAATGTTACATTTTCTGCTCTAATGAAATTGCATCTGCAGTCTTGATATGATAGCTGTTGGGATATAATAAATTTTAGTCCCCAAATATTCTTTCCACAGAAGCTTATACAATAATACAATTTTAACTTATTCAGTATTTTCTTTAATTTTAAGCTAATATTCCTTCAAATTTTATAATTTGAAGCAGATATTAAGTCTAAGATTAACATTATTTAGAACTGTAAAACAATGAGTTCTGATGAGTCAGAAGAAAATCAAAGTTTGTACTAGTGATAACAGTACATTTTATTAATTTTAATTCTTTTAAAATAATAACAGAAAAAGGAAAAATACATGTTTTATCAAAAATTATATAAGTAGTGCTTAAAAATAAGTGAATATAATAAAAATATAGTTATATAAGCACGTGTTACCACAGTAAACACTTACTGTGTTTCCCCGAAAATGAGAACCTGTCTTATATTTTTTTTGAACCCTGAAATAAGTGGTTGACCTTATTGTCATGCACTCAAAAGTCCGATTCGGCTTATTATCAGGGCATGTCTTATTTTGGGGGAAACAAGATAGAATTCTATATATATGGCTATAACAGGACATTTTTGCATGCTTTGTCAAGATATAAGCTTGATAAATTAAGTTAATTAATCAGAACCATTATTAATCTTCTAGAAAGAAGGATGGTGGAGCTGGCAGAGGCAGTGCTTCATTGTGGGAGAAACAGGTGAAGTTTGAGCAAAGTTAAGTGGGCATTAAAAAAGTACAATTTGAAGAAGGAGGGAGAGAGGGGAAGAGGGTGAAGAAGGAAAAGGAGAGAAGGAAGGAAGATGATGATGGAGGAAATGGCAGCAGCAGCGGCAACAGTGGTTAGTGCAACCAATGGCAACATATCCAACCAGACAGCACAATCAGGAATCATACTTTGCAAGTGGCAGCACCAGCAGGTGCATTAACCACACAGGTTATTACCCCTTTCTTATATTTCTCTGCTCCCATGGAATGGTATAGGGCTGTGATGACGAACCTATGGCACGAGTGCCAGGTGTGGCATGCAGAGCCCTCTGTATGAAAGATGGAGTTTGCAGGAAGCCGATATAGCACCTGGGCTAGCTATAACACATTCATTCTCGGCTTTGACATTCCTTGCTGCAATGGGCAGCAAAGCTAGGTTCATCCCCCTGCACCGGTCCGGCAGACAAAACAGGAAAAGGGGGCAGAGAGACACAGTCCCATTGCCAAGGTTGGAGGGGGAAAGAAAGTCTGACTTCAGCCTCCTGGTACGGCGATGGGTTTTGGATGAAAGCTTGAGGGGAGCATTGCTGGCTTCCTCGCGCTGTCTCCCTCCCTGCTCTAGCTTGATGCAGGGGACAGCGCAGCTCACATTGCCCTTTCCAAGCCCGCTGTTGGTGAAACTGGGTGCAGGTGAGGGATGGCTTTTTGCCTAGCTTTTTCCAGCTATGAGGGGAAAAACAGATGGGGGCCTGAGGAAGAAGCCTGCGTCAAACTAGATTGGGAAAGCTGGCTGTGAGAAGAAGAGAAGCTGGGTGAACCGAAACCAGATGCTTCCCAGGTTCCTCATCCCAAAAGCAGCAACCTCGCACTATCCCGTCTCTCCTAGCCCCCTTCTTTGCACATGTTGTGGCCCATCAGGAGCCTGTGCAGATTGTAGCTGATTCCGACAACGAGGAGGCTGGTATGGTGCTTCGCCAGCAGCCTGTGCAGCTGGCGCTCGAGTCGGACAGTGAGGAGGCTAGAGAAGATGTGGTGCTAAGAGGCAAGGATTCAGCCAGGGCCTTCAGAACCTCCAGAAGCTCCTTTAAGTGAAGAGGACGAAGAGGAAGAGCCTCTTCTCAATGCACGGGTGCGTAGAGTGCCAAAAGGCAGGAGTGGCTCCTCAGGAGGAGGACTCCTTGAGAGTAAGGCTTGGGGCTAATTGGCCACTCCTTTAGCCTATTTAAGAAGGAACACCGCTTTCAACAAGCTGTGGAGAACAACTTTAGTTCACTCTCCTTCGCATCTGCAAAATTGTTTCTGGGCTTCCTGCCAACTCTAGTAAGACTGTGATTACCTTATCTTAGAATTCTGGTAGGCTATTAAGACAGTTCATTAACAGCCTTTGAATGATAAAGACTAAGTTATTTGAGTAAAATAAGCTTGGTATAGAGTTTGTGTGTGCTGTGTTCTTTGGTGTCCATAGCTGAGGCAGAATAGCACAGGATCACCCAGCAGTGGGGACGGAAAGGGAGGAAGGGGCAGAAGCGGCTAGCATTGAGGGGAGAGCGCCACACAGAAATGGCAGCACGCAGGAATGCTGCCCCCTTCTTTCTCTTGGTCCCCACTGCTGGGTGATCCCACGTGAAGGAGTCTAGCAGAGAAGGGAAAGTGCGAGGTTGCTGCTTCTGGGATGAGGGGACCTGGGAAGCATCTGTGTCTGGCTCACCCAACTACTCTTCCCCTCACAGCCAGCTTTCCCAGTCTAGTTTGACGCAGGCTTCCTCCCCAGGCCCCCAACCGTTTCCCCCTGACAGCTGGACAAAGCTAGGCAAAATGCCAGCCCTCACTGGCACCCAACTTCAAGAGGAGGGAAGCCAGGCAAAGGGGCGAGCGAGGGGCATCCGCAGCATGCCAGGCCTGGCAGGCTTTCTAAGCCTGCCTAAAACAGGGAGGGAGGGAGGGAGGGAGGGAGGGAGGGAGATCCAATCTAACCTCTCTGCGTGTGTGAGTGTGTATGTGTGTGTGTGTTTGAGATTGATTCAATCCAATCTAGAAGAATTATATCAGGGCTGGCGGTGGCCCCTAGCAACATCCACCCAGTCATTAGGAAGAGTTGGTTGTTAAAATTTTTTGAATCCCACCACTGGTACTAAAACCTCATTATTCAGGTTAAATTGCCATGTTGGCACTTTGTGATAAATAAGTGGGTTTGGGTTTGCAGTTTCGGCACTTGGTCCCTAAAAGGTTCGCCATCACTGGTATATGAGCAAGAAGGGTTGGACTAGAAGGTTCCATCTCTGTTATTCTGTACTCTTTAAACCAGTCTGATCAAGGCCCAAATTAATTATTTTCTAACATTTTAAATTGGGGCCCAAATCCTTCTGACAACTGCACTTTCTAAGTGCATAAAAGTTGGTAATAGTGACCATGATTTAATATGCAGAACAGTGTTATCAGAACTGAGCTGCAGCTGGTGAATACAACCATTGAGCACAACCGTTGATGGTGATACTCACCATCTCACTCTGGTGGGACTGGGCTGCCCCACCGCGCTGGCAGAAGGGGCATACTGTGGAGCCCATTGGTGAAAGAATTTCAGTTGGTGAGGTTCAGAAGAACATTCTCTACTCTGGCTCTTGCCCTTTGGAATATCTTACCTCCCAAGGTGAGATTGACTTTTCATAAAAGACTTAAACCTGGTCCTTCCGGATGACTTTGGGTACTAATGGGGAACTTTATACTGGAGTTTATTGACTAATTAAAAGCTAATCCCACCTCCCTTCCACCATGTATCTGGTTCCTATTTTCCCTAAATTGATTTTATTTTATCTGCTATTTATTCATATCTGATGATTTTAATGTTTTTAATGTTTATTATGCTGTAAATCACCCAGTGTCAGTTGAAACGAGATGGGCGGCAAATAAATAAAACAAACACACACACTCACATATTGAAAGCAATATGCCACAAGCAGCTCAATATATTCCCCGTTGTGTGCTTTCTTATAATCCCTTCATCTATCTATCTATGGTCCCTGGAAGAAGGAGGGGAGACCTAGTAATCAGAGATTACAGATTAGTTTAGATTTTAAGAAAAAATCTAAACTGACATGTGCAATGGGCTGAAACAAACAGAATTTAACAGATAGAAATTTAACAGATAGAAAGTCCTGCATCTGTGTAAAAAAAATGTACAGCATGTATAAAATAATGAAGATCTGGCTTGGCAGTAATACATATGGTCTGGGTGTCTTTGATGGTGACAATTAAAGAGGAGCTCCACTTTCGCTGGCAGAGGGCTGCAGGAGGCCTCAGTTTAAAAAAAAAGTAATATTAGTTTTTTTTCCCCCCTGAGGCAGATGAGGAAGAGGCAGTGATTTGCAGCTGGTTGATGATTTCCATAACCAAGAACTGCACAACATTTAAGAGGTTTCTTTCTTCCTACTATATCTTACCATGTACCAGTGATATCAGAGATTTATTAACTGAATTCATACATTATGCCCTGTCATGTATTAACCATAAGTTGTTGACCATTTTATTTGAAATGAATGAATCCAGCCATTAAATTATAGTGATTCTGCAAATGCTAGTTATATCTGCTAGTTAGATTCAATACACAGTGGCTGTTTGAACAAATAATGACAACCATGTGCAAATAAGCCTTTTTTGATTAACTAATAAAATACTCTAAACTTCTACCATCAATTCATTTACAAGTTTTGGAAAAAAACCCATCCATTCTTTCCTTTGAAGGAAAACTATCAGATCCTGAGCAATCGTGTTCTAAGAGACAGTAAACAATAAATATTTTAATTTGAAGCAGCTCTTAAAATCAGGGACTGTATACATCAGTGGTAAGATCCAAAGGGTAACAAAAGTCACTAAATAGAGACCATAAAGGCCAGGGGAATCTGACTGAGCCTAAAATATATAAAATGCATTAAATAATAGGGGATAAATTAAAGGTACAAAATTTACCCATCTAAACCTTTTAAATATATATTTTTCTTCAAAGTAATTTCCAATTTCAAAACTAAATATTTATAATTTGATTGATTATAAACAGAGTGTTTAAGTAAAAACTATGCAAAACGTAATGAAAATATACAAATATTGTGTATCTGAATATAGCAGTTCTTTACAAAACAACAGATGAAGAAAAACTTACAAAAGAATATATAGAAGTAAGGTATAAGAGATACTTTGTGAAAGAGGACAGAATTAAAAGAAAACCTCTCAGGGCCAATTCTGCTAGGCTGTAGTCCACTTAACTGAAAATTATAGATCAGGTTAAAACAATATAGGTAAAAATAGAGAAATTGGGGACATCTTTCTTTTTTAAATTGAGAATCACAGCAACCAAGATATTCAGAAAGCCTGTAATTCCAGGAGGCTCCTTTGCAACTTGTAATTACTGCATTGCAAAACATGTTTCCTTAGGAATACATAGCTTTCCTACATAGCCAACATTATTATTACTGCAGAACAAACAAGGGAGAAAAAGACTCACTATGGAAAATAAGATAAAGTTCAGTTGCAGAAAGAGATTGTGGTTTGTAAAGAGAACCAGTTTGGTCTAGTGGTTAAGGCATCAGGCTAGAAAGCAAGAAAAAGTGAGTTCAAGTTCTGCCTTAGCCATGAAAGCTAGCTAGGTGACTTTGGACCAGTCACTCTCTCAGTCTAACCCATCTCACAAGGTGGTTGCTGTGAGGAAAATAGAAGGAGCAAGTTAATGTTGGATATATTTGCCTTATCGAGGTTGGATTTTCATAAAAGCCATAAAAAAAAACCAACCCCAAAATATAAGATATTCATAATATCTTCTAACTGGAATAATAACACTCTTTTTACCAATTAAAGCACTATCAAAAATGACATTGTGTGATAAAAATGCTCCTTCTTCAATATCAATTGAAGAGACAAAAAGTGTATCTTAAGCTTTATGAAACAACATTGAAATTAACTGATTTGTCACAACTGAACTGAACCATAATCATTGCTTAAAGCATGAGTTTCTTCCTATCTCTCATGATTAAATTTCTGAATGTATTAGAGGAAAGGTATGACATAAAATTCTTAAGTGGTTAATTGTCAAAAATATTTTTTCTTAGGTACTGAATTTTATTGAAGTTAACTCAATTAGACAATTTAGTTAAAATAATTCCTTATAAGGTAAAGTAGCATATTTCATGGTCACACTTTTATAGCATATATAGGAGTGTGGTGATTCTTCCTAGGTTGCATGGAAATAACTTTTTAGAAGATTCTGATTTAAATTTTCAAATGTAGTTTAAAAGGAGGAGGAGGCTTTCTATTTAGCAATCAGATAAGACTAAAATGATCCAAGCAAGAATGGGATCTTCAAATTTGTTTTTTTCTTAGTTTTTAGAGTTTAAATAGTTTATGTTGGAGCAAATTACAGAATTACAGCTCTCTTTATCTTCTGTACAGTCCATATTCCATCTGTAATATATTCAACATGATCTTGAAAAGAGGGAGAAAGAGGAGATAGACGATTCTATTACCAACCATGTTAGCATAGAATAAGGGGTATCATCATTATGAATTATCATACTCTCTCTCTCTCTCCTCCCCCTCCTTCCCCCTCTCTTATCATGGAAAAAATAATACACAATACAATGTTTGGTTCCATTTTACAGTCCTACTATATTTTTAACTGTGAACAGTAAACAACTAGAAAAATGACTTAATTTGCACAGGATAAAAAACAAAGAACAGGGAGACGTTCAATTAAGTCTATAAAACCATAGTCTTTCCTGCTAGGATGTGTTTGCATGCATGAGTGTGGAAGTGGAGAAGGGAGGTGGTAGTGTGGAGACAGAGTGGAGTGTGTGTGAAAAACAAAGGTAGAAATAGCCAGGTTTCCTTCTTCATTCTCAATTACTGGCTTGCTGATTTCAATGGACAAAAGAAAAAAGAAAAAGAAAAAGAGGAGAAAATTGTGCTGTCTTAAGGTGCAATGACTACTGTATAAAATGGGAACAGGAAGAATGCACAGATCCACATTGCAATTCAGTAATATAAAGTTACATAATTACAGGAGCCCAGGCCCAGGACCCATAACCTCCAATTTGGCAAAGGCCCACCTCTGGCCTTCTCTACTTTTGGCAACTCTCTGTATCCAAGGAGAGATAGAACTCCACATCTGCCATTTATTTTATCTCTTTTTAGAACCAGGCAAGGAGAAAGTCATATGATACTGAAAAGCAATAATTGCATCTGTAATGTGTGAGAGAGAATATAGGAGTTACAACTGCATGGCCAATTTGGATAAGCAGAATTTAGAAAATAGTTATGCATTCCTTATATGTTGGATTAAATTCATTTTTTATTCAGGAGTTCAAGATGGTGTACCTGGTGCTTACTCGCCTCACTTTCCTCATCTCACCCCTGTGAAGTAGATTGAACTGAAAGTGAATTGCCTAACTGGAAGCAATAGTTCTTTCTATCAGCAAAGATAAACATTGTTTCAACAAAAGCTTCAGAGAGGTCAATCCTTTTAGAGCTCTGGCTGCAGGGCTCAAAAGAATTGCAAGTCTTTGCCCATTACTTATTTTATTTATTAATTCATGAGCAAAAATAAGACAGATGACATGCAAGTGTTTGGACCAATCTAGACAATAAAGAAACAGTCACAACAATAAATAGGTCAAATGTAACACCTTAGTGAGGAATGCCACGAATACAGAATTAGATACTCCATGCCTGAAAAACAGACAGGCTTCTAAAAATAAGTACACAACTAATTCCCTGATGGGCATACACCATAGTTTCTAATAATAGAGATCCTAGAAATTTTGCAACTACAAACAGACCTCATTTATATTATGATCTGTGATTTACCACTTTGTTGCTTGTATGTACACTGAGAGCTTATGCATCTGAGACAAATTCTTTGTGTGTCCAATCACTTGGCCAATTTAAATGATTAACCACTAGGACTCCAAGATCTCTCTCACAGTTACTACTAATGAACAAGGTACCACCTATACTGTAACTGTGCATTTGGTTTTTCTTGCCTAAATGTAGAACCTTACTTTTTTCACAGTTGAATTTCATTTTGTTAGATAGTGCCAATGTTCAATTCTGTCAAGATCCTTCTGAATCTTAAGCCTATCTTCTGGAGTATTCGCTATTCCTGACATCTTGGTGTCATCTGCAAATTTAATAAATTCCCCATCTCATCCAAATAATTGATGAAGATGTTGAAGCGTACTGGGCCTAAAACAGAGCCTTGGGGTACCCCACTTCCCTTATTTTTGGAGAAACATGATGTCAGGGTGATCAGCACAAGTGGCTGCAAGCGGGCGGGGCTGAGGCTGCACAGGTCATGCAGCACAGGTGAGTTGATTCCCTATCCAAGGAGCAGGTAGAGGCAGTGGCTCAGGGGGAAAGGCACACCGCACAGGCCGCAAACAAGCTGAGAGAACGAAGAGGAGCCTACCATGGCCGCCTGCCTGCTCCAGTCCACTGACTGGGATTTCCTACGGCCCATGAAGACACTTCTGGGTTGCCTGCCTTCCCCACACAATTCTGCTTCCATCTGTTGCCAATGCCGCTGCACGAAGATGAGCCTCCCTTGGCTGGCTGCCATTCCAGCCCACTGATTCTTGGCTTTCCTATGGGCCTGCATGGCGCATCCAGATCTCAGCCTTCTCCCAGCCTTTGCCTCCACCTGTTGCTTGGACAGGTAATTAACTCACTTGCACGGCTTGGGCTGTGGCCAGACAGTTGGCCCACATTCTATCGCCACCTCCTCTGCTGGCCACGCCTACCTCCTTCACTAGGGCTTATTTTGGAGTAGGGTTTATATTAGGCACATGCTTAAAAATCAGGCTACGTCTTATTTTTGGGGAAATACGTTATTATATTTGAAAACCAGGAAAATTAGTATCTTCAAATTCCTGTGAAAAAATGCTATTAAAATGAATGTTATTAAGGGACACTGTAATACTCCTACTTTAGCTATGAAAGCTGGCTAATTGACTTTGGATCAGTCACTCTTTTAGCCCAACCCACTTCACCTTGTCTTTGTGGGGAAAATAGGAGAAATAATGTATGTTCTCTGCCTTGAGTTATTAAGAAAATAATAAAGGCTGCATAGAAATCCAATAAGTAAATAATTCTACAGTATAAATGTGTGGTGATTTTTAAGGGTCTTTGGAGCCTTTGAGTCAGTCTTGACTCCTGGCCACTGTCTGGTCTACCCTTGCAGTTTTCTTGGCAATATTTTTGGATATGGTTTGCCATTGCCTTCTTCCTAGGACTAAGGAGAGGTGACTGGCATAAAGTGGTGGGGGAGAATTCCTGTCCCATTTTCTTTATAGCTGTTCAAACTATTGATAAAAGAGAAAACATTGTAAGCCCTGGTTTTTCAAACAGACTCTAAAAATCCCTGCTCAATGTATACAAATTATGTGTGTGTGGTATGATCACTGGACATTTAGCTGTATGACCATATCGCTTTAGTGACATAAATCTGGTTCAATTCTGAGAACTACTTGCAGATGTATGAAGGTGTGTAAGAGTGTGTGTGTGTGTGTGTGTTTGTTTGTATGACTATGTATGAGAAAGACAGTGAGAAGAACTAGACTATTTTGAACTTAAAATTAAATCCAACAATGGAGCAATTGTTTAACCAAGAAAAGGAGTTTTGTTTTTGTTTTGTTTGGGAAAAGTGCTCCTAGCTTCTAATAGCAGAATAGCCAATACAACCTTTATGACAATTGCTTCCAAAGATAGTAAGATCTCTAAGCTGATATTTGGCACAACTGAACCATAATGCTAAAATTTAATACAGAATGCATTTCTTCTTCAAGTGGTTCTCGGACCATTTCAAATCAAGGTCAGTATGTAAAAGTTTGTTTATGGAAAACTTTAGCAAAAGCTAAAGTATAATGTAGTCTAAATAATTATCACCAGAAACTCAAAGAGTTGCACAATTTTGGAAAGGGAAAGAAGTACCATCAGATTAGATGATTGTTAACAAAATTTTGTGGTGTGCAGAATGTGAGAGACTAACATATATTCTTAAAGATAGACAAGAATCAATTTTCAATCAAAGTTGAGATAAATGGTACCAATGGATAGAAGTAAAAATGTCATGAGATAGATGTTAGGAAAACATGTAGCATAGATATGTAAATAGCAAGCTAAATATAAATAAGGTAATATTAGATATAAGAAGACTAACAAGTGCAAGAAGCAATATGATAAACCTGATCGAAGTTGTAGTATGATGATATGTAATGTTACTTAGAAACTGTATATATGTGGGGGTCAAGTCAACTTCAGTTGTATGTATGTGATTTTGTTCTGTTATAGTCTTCTTTCTGTTTTTTGTTTTTTGTTTGCAAACCCCACCTGGCCAACACGAGAAATGGGCTCCCATTTGTGCACAAAAAACTGGGGCTCAGGGGGGAGGGTCGAGCCCAACTGGCTTCACGCAGGAGAGGAGGCGCTGTGAGGGAGCCCATTTCTCATATTTTTGTTTTTGTCCTTTTCTCAAGCAGAAGCAGCCGGGGGGGGGGGGGGGGAACAATTCCGACGGGCCGCATGGATATCTGCCTCATTGTAGCAGCAGCCTGAGCAACACCCGAGCTCCAGGCCTGACGGAGTGCAAACTGTGCTCGCCGCATGCTCCATAACCACAAGGTGAGCTGGAGAAGAGAGGAACCCTTGGTTGCAAGGTTGCCTGGTGCCGTGGGCAGGGCTAATCACACAGACACATATATACGTATTCATTATTCATTATATATATATATATATATATATATATATATTTGTTTTCTGAGGTT
>WNWU01013452.1:1353252-1423045 GCA_012654045.1 Ptyas mucosa
TTTACGCGGGAGAAAACCCGAATAACCAAAGACCTACATACAAATATATATATATATGAGTCAATTGCTGAGCATCTGAATTTTGATCATGTGACTAAGAGGATGCTGCAACAATTGCATATTATATTCATTATAATAGTGTTATTTATATAAATGTGTAAGGAATTCATATTTCTAATTAGAAAATAACCCCAACTTTCAGACTGTAAAAGTAGATTAGAGATACCATTATTTGTGTGTTAATATAATTTATATGAACCATTTTTAATTCTCTGTGGAAGCCAGGAAGCCTTTTTATTTCTGAATGACATAGACTAATAAAGATACTTTTATAATTATATCTGTGCAAAGATATTTGGATCAAAGACAAATGTTTTATTGTATGCTTGAACACAATATAAGGCAAGAAGGAACAGTATTTTCTAAAATGTCAAGCCTCAGGCAGACACCAAGTTTAAAAAATAAAAACAATCTGGATTTTAGAAAGGGATCAGCAGAATAAATATATAATGTTGGAAATTGCAAAAGGAAGTTCCCATGCAGACTTACAGTAAGCCAAGTAATATGAGAGTGCCTTACCAGAGTTCCCACCTATGCTGCCTATTCTCAAACCTAGTGAACTTTCCCCTCCCTTGCCTGGCTTCTTCAATGTCTCACACTAAGATATCTTTTAAGTGTCAGGTTTCCTGACTACTTTTAGCTGGGAATAATGTCGTGTAAGTAGATTTTTGGACAGGGCCTTGACAAAATGACAAAGTGATTTTGAAGAGGGATTAGATTAATTTGTAAATGAAAACTCAATCATCCAGGCCAAAGTATCTAAAAAAAGTTAAATCATGGCAACTGGATCAAACTCAGAGTGGGATGGAACCTATTAAATGGTTCGTATGATGTGTTGCTGCTGGGGTGGGGGTGGGGTTATTTTATTTTATTATATGATTCTCTCTTTTATTAGTTTTACTGTTTTTATATGATGTTTTTATATCCTTGTAAGTCGCCTTGAGTGGCCATGTGGGAATAGGTGGCATCATAAATCTCCTAAATAAATAATAAACAAATTTAACCTTTCTAGATAATTAATCATTGTACATTTTATTTACTTTTTAAATCGATAAACCAGACAGTCTAAACTGAATAGGAACAGATCAATGAATTGAAATCCAACAGTTGAATTTTGCAGAAACCTAAAAAAGTGTTTGGATTTAATATAATCTTCTTTGGAGACAAAAAAATCTTGAGTGTAAACAGACTAATAACTGAGGTCAAGTCTCAGATAAACTGTTCTGGTTTCTTTTCTTCTGCATACTTTTCTTCTGTTTTCCAAGTCAGTTATAATAATAAATAGCTGAGATTTTAAAAGCAATCTTACAATTGCTGCTATTCTTACATACACAAAGATGTGGATGAAGCTATGAAAGTCATGATGTCCAGAAATATCAACTGATCAGGAACAGCAGCAAGAAAAGAACTCTAGGTAATCCTCGATTTACACCCGTTTGTTCAGTGACTGTATGAAGTTTCCAAGGTGTTGAACAAGGGGCTCATGCCTGAAGTTATAGCCACTGCAGCAATCTGGACACTTGGCAGGTTGCCCACACTTAAGATTGCAGGGAGACTACAAATCCTTTTCTACTATTCTCCTTCCCATCTCTTTTAGCCCCTGCTACACTGCCTTGCACAGCAGCAAGCAAACCTCAAACCACACAGCTTAGTTAGCTTCCTTCTGTCTCAGTTCCATATTAATCTTTTGTAATCAGCCAATATGTCTAAAGCAGAAGCACCTTATTCTCTTTGCTGCCTTTTTGTTGCTTATCTGCCTCTTTTTTTTTTTTTCGGGGGGGGGGGGGGGGATCCCCCGTTTTAAGTGGTTGTTTGCAGTACTGAATGTGGAAATTTTTTATTCAGTGTTAAACAACGTCTAGAAATATTTTCTTTGCTTCCTTCATCGTGCCATCCTTTAAAAAGTTGGATCTGGGAGATTCCTTTCCTCTACTCTTAAGTCTGCTGGTCATTCATCAAAGTAAGTCATTTTTGCCATTCTCTTTCAAAGTGTGCGTGTAACATCAGCATAATTAAGTTGTTAAAAGGGGCAAGACTGGAAGGTAGTGTAGCTTCAGCACCTAATGGTGGGATAGGAGAGAAAAAGATCAACAACTTTTTTTTTCTTTATTGAAAACATGTTGGTTTGTGGGTGAGACAGGAGGTAAAGAAAGAAAAGGTCCTGGGAAGCATGTCCTGGATCTGCTGCCTTTGCATTCAGCGGGCTTTCCTGAAGAGCAAGGAAGGTCTACACTCTCCTGACTGCCATCTAATCAGGAAAGAGACCTAGCCATAGGCACGGGTTCATCTTTCTGAAAAATGTCACCCCTGGATGGATGATTAAGCTTTCTTCCTTGTGTTTCAAAGCATCAGGGCTTCTCATGGTCAAGCAGGTGGGCTCTGCCTCTTTGGTTTTGAAATATGGCACTAGGGCCCTAATCTAGCCAGACTTTTCCTCACTACTGGGCATTTTTTAGGCTTCATTTTCCTTTTCTTTGATGTTAGTATCAGAAATGCACCAGGTGAGTCAAAGACACCAATGTCTCAATCTCCAGGTGTCACATCTGTTGGTTTTAAGGGGCTAAAGAGTAGGTTGGTTCCAAACTCCAATAAGCCATATTCTCCTTTGAGCTCCTTTCTTGGTACTTTTTGCTGCTTGTTTGACTCCTTTTAGGAGCCAAACTTCTTCTAGCTTCTCCTATGACTGTTTGCTGCCTTATTTTCTTTTCCTGTGTGGCTTTGGAAAGCTTTTCTCTGGTTGCCTCTTTTTAGGGCCAGGCTGAGTGCCAATTCCCCCCACCCCACCCCAATGTAGTCCCCCCGTACTTCTTACTTGGGATTCTGTCGCCTTAGTGAATCACAATTCTCATTTAATGACTACAACTGGGAGTATCAAGATTACATTCATTACATTACATTACATCTCACTTGACTGCTTTGCTCACATAAAACAATTGTGATCATAAGTTGAGGACCACCTATACTGCCCTCACATGCTATTTCGATGCTTCTCATGGATAACTCTCTGGTCAATAAAGAAAACAGATTTTCTGGTTTGATTATCCAGGGCTCCTATGAAACCCCCATCTAGAATTCAGACTTAACAATTTCAAACGATTTTCAGACGTAAACTATGAGTTAGGCTCTTGTTAGAAAAAACTATGTCAGGCATGACACGTTAACATCACCTGGAGAACATATTCTAAAGACTCAAGTGATCCAAATGTGAAGGCATCATTTCCATTACTATTTAGTATGACAATCCCATATTGAATATTTTCAAGTCCCTATAATGTTAGGCAAGTTAAACTACATGTGGAACCCCATATTTATGATCCACACTAAATATGAGTTTTCATTACTAATAACCATGTATGAGATCAAATAATAATTCCTTTAACGATGGATACAATAGGAGGAAAATACACCATTGGTGTATTTGGGAAAGGTAACAGACATGCGACTTAAGATTTTTAACTTATGGTTAAGGTAGGACTGTTATTATATTTCTACCAGCTTTTAACTGGACTGTACATTTACATCTCCCTGTTTTTACTTCATCAAACTGAATCTAGAGCCTTAGAAACCATGATATTATTTCACATTTCTTATTCTGATGAGGCAGCACAAGCACATTACTTGGCGAGAATAACCATGTTAATTGCATCAGAAATGGTACCCTAAAGACCAATTACTGATAATTACAGATAATCTTATGAAGTGTTGTTTTCATTTTGTCTTTCTCATTGCTTGTTAAGAAACAAAACAAACAAAATCCAAATACCTAAATCCAATTCTGTTGCCATGAAAATTCTGAAAATTAAAAGATGTAAACAGAAGTTTTGATTCTGCTGACTAAATTAGATATTGAAGACAAAAGTATTATATGTTATTACCTTCAGTATTACCTCATTTTTAACAGAAAAACAACTGATATCATAAATATCTGATAAATATATTAGTTCAGTGGTTCTCAACCTTTGCTTCACTACTGGACCCTTTTAAATACCTTTTGTGGCCATGGATGATCAAACCATAATATTTCTTGAAGACTTTGTAGACCCTGCATCATGACATCCCGCCCAGGGCTCCATGGACTATAGGTTAAGAACCACCGCATTAGTTAGTATATAAATATTTAAATTCTCTACTGACTATGACACTAACTTTAATTTTTAACCAAAAATAAAAAGAATAAAAATAAAAATAACAGAATAACAGAGTTGGAAGGGACCTAGGAAGTCTTCTAGTCCAGCCCCCTGTACATTCTGGACAAATGATTGTCCAATCTCTTCTTAAAAACCTTCAGTAATGAAGCACCTACAACTTCTGAGGGCCTTTTCACTGGTTAATTGTTCTCACTGACAGGAAGTTTCTCCTTAAATTTAAGGTGGCTTCTGTCTTTGATTAGTTTCTTCTTCTGACTTCTGGTACTTTGGTAAATAGGCTGACCCCCTCTTCAATATTGGAGTACTGCTATTATATTACCCCAATACTTTTTTAAAAAAAACTAAACTAGACATACCCAATTCCTGCAACCATTCTTAATGGTTTAGCCTCCATCCCCTTATCATCTATGTTGCTCTTCTCTGCACCCTTTCCAAGTCTCAACATCTTTTTTATATTGTGGTGACCAAACTTTGATTCAATATCCCAACTGTGGTCTTACCAAGGCATTATAAAGTGGTACTAACACTTCACCTGATCTTGATTCTATCCCTCTTCTAATGCAGTCTAGGACTGCAATGGCTTTTTTGTGGCTGCAGCACACTGGTGGCTCATATTTAAATATCTGTTCACTAGGATTCCAAGATACCCTCTCACATTTACTGCTATTGAGCCAAGTTCCATCAATTCTATTTCTGCACATTTTATTTTTCTTGCCTAAGTATAAAACCTTACTTTTCTCATTTTGCTAGATAGAGCCCAGTGTTCAAGTCTGTTAAGATCTCTCTGGATCTTGAGCCTATCTTCAATTTGGTTCCTGCCAGTTTGGTGTTGTCTGCAAATTTGTTGAGTTCCCCTTTATTTCCTCATCTAAATCTAAATATTGAAGAGTACTGGGCCTAAGACAGAACCTTGGGATACCCCACTGCTTCCATGTACCAGTAAATGTAGTTCCATTAAGGGCTACATACTGAGGGCGGTTTGTCAGCCAGTTACAAACCCATCTGGTGATTATGCTGTCTATGCCACATTTTTCTAATTTACTAAGAAATGGGTTATCATCTATTTTGTCAAATGCTTTACTGAAATCTAAGTATACTACGTCCACAACATTTTGCTGGTCTACTAATTTAGTCATTTGTCAAAGATTGAAATAGGATTCCCTTGGCATGATTTCTTTTTGACAAATCCATGTTGGCTTCTGGTTATAACTTTAGTTGCTTCTAGCTGTTTGCAGATTTTTGCTTGATTATCTCTTCCTGGATCTTCCCAGGTAGATATTCCCTTGCCTATTTTCTCTTACTATTCTCTTGCTTATTTAATTTGTATTCCTAATCTGTTTTTTAAAGTTCTGTTTTTGGTAGGTTCGGGTTTTCCCCCCCTTTTTGCATGAAGATAGATGCAAAAAAAGAATTAAACAGCTCTGCTTTCTCCTTGCTGCCTGTTACCTTTTTGCCATCTTCTCCCATTAGTGGACTGACTTTTTTCTTGACTTTTTGTTGCTTTTTACATGTTAAAATAAATGCTTTTTTATTATCATTTTTGACATCTGTTGCAAGTCTTAGTTCATGCTGATTTCATTTTTGCAAATACGGACTATATCCTGGTTATGTGTCCTCTTTCCATTTTCCATATTTATCCCTTTTGTCATTGAGTTTATCAAAGAGCTCTTTATGATACCATGCTGGTTTCTTCTTATATTTCTTATATTTCTTTTCCAGTGGTATTGTAATGGTCTGGGCTTTTATAATCCCATTTTTCAGAGTTTTCAAACTTTCTTGAGTTATTTTCCCCTTTAAGATTTTCATCCAGGAAATCCTTCCCAAACTCTAAGTTTGTTGAAATAAGCTCTTTTAAAATCTAAGAAGTTAGTTTGATTTTGTTGTATTTCTTGTGTCTGCATTATAATGAATTCCAATATGACATCGTCACTCTCCCCCAAAGTTCCTGCAATTTCAACCCCCCTCTATCACTTCATCAATGTTAGTAAGAATTAATTCCAGTATAGCTTACCCTCTAGTTCTCTCCTCTACCTTTTGGTTGACAAAGTTGTCAGCTTGTTAAGGAACCTGTTCGATCTCATGCTGGATGCAAAGTTTGTCCCAGTTGATTTAAAGTCCCCCATTACTACTGTGATGTATTTCCTACATACATTAGTTAACTGATTAACTGTCAGGCCTGTCAAACTGGCGGCCCATGGGCTGGATGCGTCATGTGCAGGCCACGTCCACTCCAGCTCCCCAAAGGCAAAATATGTCACGATAAATCCCGATACATCATGTGACGCGATCAAGGTTGACACCCATGCAAAGAATGACTATAGCAATGTCATTCTTTTTTTCCTTTGATATTAACCCATATGGATTTAAGGACGCTTTCATTGTCTAGTTTTATGCATTTCTGTAGAGGTGTAATGATTTTTTACATAAAATGCAACTCCACCTGCTCTTTTGTTAGGTCTGTCTCTTTTGAACCGTTCATATCCTTTAGCAGTACATTCCAATCATGAGTTTTATCCTACTAAATTTTTCCTATAAGCTTTCTATAAAATTATTTTTATAAGAATTCTCCTATAAGCTTCTTTCAATATATTTGTATCTGACTTAATATATTTTTCTTTTTAGAATAATTCCCTTTGCCATCATGTTTTTAAGAGAGACATCCACACAAAGCCACCCCCAACTTTTGCTATTTTCCTACAACCTAAGTAATTTGACAGGGATGACTTTCACACTACAGCTTCTGAACTGACTCATTGTTTTACATGTAAAAGGCATCAGAGATCTTTCAATCCCACCTCAAAGAAGAGAAATAAATGAGGATAAGGAGCTGTTGGGGGAAGGAGTAATCTCTTTTGAGTGCTGAAAATCTCAATTATACAAAACATCCTGAAGGTGATGGATGGGTGGATAGATGGATGGATGACAGACTAACAGGCAAGCAAGCATTAGGAAAAGAAAAAGGGAAATGAGAAATTATGATGCAGCATTTTCTCCTAATAGTTCTATAAAACCTTCTGCATACATGTCGTATTTTTCTAAATAAATCTTGAGAAATGTTTTGAAACAATTTTTTGCTATAAAAATTTGTAATATATCGCCTAATGGTATGCCATTTGTATTTTACTAAGTAGATGTTTGATTATAGTTGTCATATAATTAGTTCTTGTTAAAACTTGAAATAAACTCTGTTTTTACTATATTTTGAATATCTATTCATCAAGTTACAGTTTATCATTAAAGCTTAAAATAAGCCATTTAAGTTACAATTGCTAACAGTTTATAAAGAGATACATCTACTGATACATATTTTTCTTGCTCCAATCTGTTAACCCTCTTGGGGATCCTACTGCTCTTAGAAAAATACAGAGATCGATATTCTCAGACAAATAGATATCCCATATCTATTTTGGACATAGCTATCCAAACTTTCTTTGAACCCCCATAACTCCAGGAAGCAGGCTGTTCCACAGTGCAAGAGCTCTCATGGTCACAAAAACTGTCATTTTGAATCTGGATCTTCCTATGTTTTTGTTCTACTGTCAAGAATTACAGATATAAAACTTTTTCTATGCCTCAGCTCTTCAAATATTGGAATATTGCTATCCACATCTTTTATTCTTTAGGCTAAAAATGTCCCTTTCCTTTAACCATTCCCAGTTTAGCATCACCATCTTCATTGTTCTTCTCTGCACTCTTCGGTGCAGATCTTCAGCATCCTTCCTGTATTGTGGCAATTAAATATGAACGTAATATTCCTGCTGCAGTCTGACAATGCAATGTGATGCAGAACTATCATTTCCCGTGATGTTAATCCTATACATTTACTGATGTACTTAAGTATTCCACATCTAACATGGCGCACTCATGGGGCCTGAGTGGCGCAATAGACTAAGGCATTGTGATTATCATTCAGCTGCCTGCAATTACTACAAATTCTAATCTCACCAGGCTCAAGGTTGACTCAGCCTTCCATCCTTTCTAAGGTAGGTAAAATGAGGACCCAGATTGTGGGGGCAATAAGCTGACTTTGTATAAATATACAAAAGTATGAAGGCTATTGCTTAACACATTGTAAGCCACACTAAGTCTCCGGAGAAGGGTGGCATATAAATCAAATTTAAAAAACAAAACAAAACAAAACATAAATGCATACAGTTTTCATAGTTCTATTCCTATCTTTTAAAATAATATACCACACCATATGAATACACTTTGGATATTCCTTGGTCTATTAATCTGAGTAAAAAAGAAAAAAATGTAAAATAATATTCTTTAATTATAGAAAATAAATGGAGAAAAAAGAGTTTGCTCCAGGCAGCAGATTTTTTAAAAAAGAAAATAGTCAACTTTGCATTCTTTTTAAAATTTCATACCCTATTCATACCAATTCAGATCATTAGTTTATGTAGCTCAGTATTATCCATGTGGCATTATCTCCCTCAATAGGCTATGATTCTCTAAAGCAGCGATCCCCAACCTTTGTGGTCTGGAATGTACTACATAAAAAGTATCCCTTCCTCCCTCCCTCCCTCCCTCCCTCTCATCAAATCAATAACATACATATAGCTTATTCTTCTCATTCAACAAAAATTGCTTTAGTCACTTCTATTTACACAAAATAATGAAGAACATCAATGCATTGCATATATATTTCTAGTTAAGGCAAAAAGCTAATATTTGGGCGGATCTCTTCAGGATGCTATATTCTTCTAAGAAGTCTTTCTCTCCTAAGACTGGATTTTAAATAAACTTCATTCTCCACATAATGTCCCAAGGTTACTAGAATAGCCAAATAACTAGATCATTATTTTCATCATGGCATCACCTTCTTAATAATTTGGATTGATGGATCCCTGCCTTGCCTTCCCTTTTAATCTTTATTGGATGCAGAATTAAAATTCCATCTGACTAGGCTTTATTCAGATAACTCCTATACAGAAAAAATAGCTTTTAGGAAGGGCATACTGTCTTGGACTATGCTTTAACTTTACAGTATTTCCTAGACCTGCAATAACTTTTAGAGCACATTCAGTACTTTATGCTGCTTATATTGATCTTGGGTTTGCCTTTGATCTAGTATCAAGACCCAAACTATGGGAGAACTCTTCTACAGTATAAATGTAAAGCTTCCATAGATATGTTGTTGTTGTTGTTAGTCGCGAAGTTGCATCTGACCCATCATGACCTCATGGACAATGTTCTTCCAGGCCTTCCTGTCCTCTACCATCCCCTGGAGTCCATTTAATCTCACACCGACTGCTTCAGTGACTCCATCCAACCACTTTGTTCTCTGTCGTCCCCTTCTTCTTTTGCCCTCAATCATTCCCAGCATTAGGCTCTTCTCCAATGAGTCTTTCCTTCTCATTAGGTGGTCAAAATATTTGAGTTTCATCTTCAGGATCTGGCCTTCTAAGAGCAGTCAGGTCTCCTCTATGACTGACCTGTTTGATCGCCTTGCAGTCCAAGGGACTCACAGGAGTCTTCTCCAGCCTTTGAATTGAGGCTGGAAGCCTCAATTCTTTGGTGCTCAGCCTTCCTTATGGTCCAATTTTCACAGCCATACATTGCAACTGGGAAAACCATAGCCTTGACTGTACACACTCTTATTGGCAGGATGATGTCTCTGCTTTTTAATATGCTGTCTAGGTTTGTCATAGCTTGCAGGAGCAAGCGTCTTTTAATTTCTTGGTTGCAGTCCCCATTTGCATTGATCATGGAGCCCAGGAAAATAAAATCTGTCACTATCTCTATTTCTTCCTCATCTATTTGCCAGGAATTGAGAGGCTGGATGCCATGATCTTAGTTGCCTAATGTTGAGTTTCAAGACAACTTTTTGCACTCTCGTCCTTCACCGGCATCAAGAGGCTCTTTAGTTCCTCTTCACTTTCTGCCATTAGAGTGGTATCATCTACATATCTGAGGTTGTTGATATTTTTCCCAGCAATCTTAATTTCAACTTGTGATTCATTTAGCCCCACCCTTCTCATGATGTGCTCTGCATATAAGTTAAATAGGAAGGGCGACAGTATACAGCCTTGCCAAACTCCTTTCTCAGTTTTGAACCAATCAGTGGTTCTGTGTCCAGTTCTCACTGTTGCTTCTTGACCCGCATATAGGTTTCTCAAGAGACAAATAAGATGATCTGGTACTCCCATCTCTTTAAGAACCTGCCACTATTTGTTGTGATCCACACAATCAAAGGCTTTAGCACAGTCAATGAAGCAGAAGTAGATGTTTTTCTTGAATTCCCTAGCATTCTCAATGATCCAGTGTATGTTGACAATTTGATCTCTAGTTCCTCTGCCTCTTCGAAATCCTACCTGTACTTCTGGTAGTTCTCGGTCCACATATTGCTGGGGCCTAGCTTGTAAGATTTTGAGCATAATTTTGCTAGTATGTGAAGTGAATGCAATGGTGCAGTAGTTTGAACATTCTTTGGCATTGCTCTTCTTTGGAATTGGAATGTAAACTGACCTTTTCCAATCCCATGGCCACTGTTGAGTTTTCAAAATTTGCTGGCAAATTGAGTGTAGCACTTTTACTGCATCATATTTTAGGATTTTGAAAAGCTCAGCTGGAATACTGTCATCTCCACTAGCTTTGTTGTTGCTCAGTCTACCTAAGGCCCATTTGACTTCACATTCCAGGATGTCTGGCTCGAGGTCAATGACCACCTCATCATTGTTATCAGGGATGATAAGCTCATTCTTATAGTTCTATATAGTTCTTCTCTGTAATTTTGCCACCTCTTTTTGATTTTTTCTGCCTCTGTTAGGTTCCTGCCATTTTGATCCTTTATCATGCTCATCTTTGCATGAAACGTTCCTTTTATATGCCAATTTTTCTTGAAGAGATCTCTGGTCCTCCCTACTCTATTGTTTTCTTCTATTTCTTTGCACTCCATAGATATACATCTACTTTAATAACATACAAATTTTAAGTAAACTCTTGGTTGAAAGTGTAATGTAATGCACATGGACTCTGAAAAAGCTGAGTTTATTTTATGATATGAAAAGACTAAAGAGCTGAAACAGATTTTTACCATTAAACATTAGCATGTGTAATGCATTTGCCAGTGGTGTAACAGAAATTCCAGTTGGAAGAGAAGTCAGACAAAAGTGCATATTGGCACTTTGTTAGTTAATTTGTTCATTAACTTGCTTTCAGAAAAATTGAGTAATCCAGCCATTCATCCTCCAAAATTGATCAGTAGATGTGTTTCACTCCTCTTCTATATTGATAATGCAGTACTTCACTCTGAAGCAAAGTTTGGCTTGAGGCAGATGCTGAGCTTACCAAGTTCTGCCAATGGTTATTAATAGATTATTCTAAAACTTAAATTTATACTTAAATATAAAGCATCCTGTGAGCTACATGAGGCAATTAAAAATAAGATGAAAGAATAAGTTTTGTCTTTCAAAATTTAGGCATTGTTTTTACACACCACTGGCAAATGGTGTGCACCACTGGCAAACAGATGCTAACAACATTTCATTTAATACTGAAAATTTTTACTGCTCTTAATTTTTCTACACTGCGTGCACAATTATTAGGCAAGTGAGTATTATGACCATATCAGGTGATGTGTATTTGTGTAATAAGAGTGTGTAGGCTAAGGAGATCAACACCCTATATCAAGGTGTGCATAATTATTGTTTTGCTACACTATTAGTTGTCAAGGACTACTTGTAAACTAAATGATATTCTTATTCACAAAAATGAAACTTTAATACATTCTGAAAACAATGTGCCCATATTCACAGTTCAACAATTGTGGAATGAGACAGAAACCCCATAAATAACTAGGGATTGAATAAAATGCTGACATTGTTTATTCTAAATGATTTGTTAATGATTATTTTCCTTTTATTACTCATTAAACAGATAAATTATATTTTGCTAGCGCAATATGGTTTGCAGCATGCTATAGCAAGATATTTTCAGTAGTTTCAAAATGACAAATATAAGATAATATTATTCCAACCGCATAGATTCTTACTTTAAGAATATTTCCACTTTAGGAATATTTCTACTTCATTCATTTTTCTATTTAAAACTTACTATGCACACTTACCAATGCAGGCATGGACTCGGACTGAAAGTTGGGTTCTCAGAATTATGCTGTGTTTTTTGCCCCTACTGGGGAGAAGAAATAAATAAATGTGATAAGCATAGTAGAGAGTAATTACAGAAAAAAATAATTTATCTAGTCTTATGATATCTAATGAATTTAAGACAATCAGATACTATTTCTTCAATTAAAAATCATACATGTATGTATGTATTATGATATCTGCAGCTGAAATAGAATTTAAACTTTTAATTCTACTAAAAGTTTTAAGCTTTTTTTAATCACAGATTTGGTCTGGATTGATTTGTACTGTGAATTAACCCTGTAGAAAAGAAGTGTTATTTTATTATCAAATCCCATATTGAACCAAAATTGGAAATATTCAGATGTACATACATATTCATATATAACTGAACCCATACTTACATCTCTGGATTTCAAATAATGAGCACAAAGAAAATAAATTTCCGAATAACAGGCCCAACTGCCTGAACTTCTGCCTATGGTTTTGTTTGTGTATTCATACTTATATTTGCATGTCACTTGTTCAGGCCTCACCCAGGAGTTTAGTTAGGTTTAGGGTTACAGTCTTCCTTTCTTTCCTCCATTCCAGATGCTTCAAATTTTCTTCAGAAAATGTAGGCATCGTAACATCTCAAAAAATAGCCAGTTTTTTGAGCCAGTTCAAAGTTTCTTACAAACTTGCAACTGTTTCTTACTGCCAAGCAGATCAAACAAAAAATTAAGTTTACTAGTTAGGTGGTAGTTCAGAGGTCTTTTGCCTGCAGTTTCCATTCACTATAGACATCTTGTTTTTCGCCAATGCCTTTTGGTCATTGAATGTCTGTTATGCCCTTTAGCACTTTCAACTGACCTATCTCCTCCTCAAGGGAAAAAAAACCATACTCCAATTGCCTTTTGAAAAAGCATCTTTGAGACAACCATGATCTGGATGACTGAGAATCTCCATAAATACGTCCTACAGTTTCAGCTGGACAATAGGAAAAGTTTGATATATTTTGGGTTCTAAGTGTAGGAGGGTCAAATTGCAATACTTGTGTCACTGAGAAGCATATCATTGATATAGTACCGTGATGGCGACCTATGGCACGGGTGCCACAGGTGGCACGCGGAGCCATATCTGTGGGCACGCGAGCGTTGCCCTAGCTCAGTTCTAGCGCGCATTGCTTGTGCCGGCCAGCCGATTTTCGGGCCTTCCGGGCCCACTGGAAGTTGGGAAATGGGCCGTTTCCAGCCTCTGGAGGGCCTCTGGGGGAGTGGGGAAGGCCGTTTTCGCCCTCCCCAGGCTCCTAGAAAGCCTCTGGAGCCTGGGGAGGGCAAAAAACAGGCCTACCTGGCCCACTGTGCCATTGCGTACCAAAAGCGGGGGGAGCGCAGGGGAGTCGTGCACACATGCACAGGGGGAGGGGCACATAGAATTATGGGTGTGGGCACACGTGCGTGTGACCCCCCCACGCTCTCCCCGCTTTTGGCACTTGATGGCAAAAAGGTTAGCCATCACTGATATAGTATATACCCTGGGGAGCAGCAAATAAAATTTATGCATCCTATGTTCTTTACCAATTGCATTTGTTGTAGCCCCCATACCTAAGCTTGGGTTTGTTATTTGCCTAAGTTACCATATTTTCTGGCATATAAGACTACTTTTTAACACAGGAAAATCCTCTCAAAATTTGGGGGTCATCTTATACACCAGGTATAAGCCTACCAATGCTCCGACTTTCCCAGCTGACCCCCAGTGATGGCGAGCCCCAGCTGTCTGGGAAAGTCGGAGCGTCGGTAATATCCACCTGGATGCCTGGGATGGTGGGGGAAGCTCCGCACAGCAACCAGCTGGGTCCAGCATTCAGCGGCCTGCAGCCTTGACAAGATTGACACAGCTTCCCGAATCTGAGTTGCCGGCGCTGACTGATGACGCTACAGGAGCACCGACAACAATGAGGGGTAGTCTTATACGGCGAGTATAGCCCAAACCCTATATTTTAATAGGGAAAGTAGGGGGTCGTCTTATACGCCCAGTTGTCTCATATGCCGGAAAATACGGTATTTACAGATTCTTTGGACTCTGAAAGGAAAAACTTAGATCTGGGACTTCAATTTTCTGCGAGAGTTGACTTTTTAAACAAACCTTGTCCCTCCTCTCCAACCAGCATCCTAAAATGGATTTCTGAAGAGGAAGGGAAGGTACATCCTTCTCTGCCTTCCTGATTCTATAGACCATAGTGTTAAATTTTTTTACCTAATTTAACTAAAATAATATTTTGTACAAGTTTTGCAATTTTATTGTTCTAATAAAACAGACTTACACCCAGTCTTCCATATTATTCTCTTGCTTTTTTTCTCTTTCCTATGCTAAAATCTGTAGCTACAAAATTAAGTATCATATGTTCTTTTAAAACTAAAGATAACTGTTGAAATTGAATTAATATATGAATATCAATGACAGAAATAAGCACAGTATCAATAATATAATTTTCACTTTAAGTATTTAAGTATAATTATACACTATTTAATTTTATTTACAGTATAATGAAGATAATATCAAAACCTCAATTAAATTTTTAGGAACCAAGAACTGAATAGTAAACAGTCTTCAAGAGCCATGGTGGCGCAATGGTTACAATGTAGTATTGCAGGCTGCTAGACATTTGGCCATTCGAATCTCATCAGCTCAAGGTTGACTCAGCCTTCCATCCTTCTGAGGTCGGTAAAATGAGGACCCAGATTGCTGGGGGAAATATGCTGATTCTGAAAACCGCTTAAAGAGGGGTGTAAAAAGCACTGTGAAGTGGTGTATAAGTCTAAGTGCTATTGCTATTGCTATCATGCTTTTGTTGTACATATTTTAATTGATGTTTGAATTACGTAAAATAAAAATCAGCATCTGCATTATAATAATACCGAGAGATAGATATCCTTTCCTATTTTCTACCAGTTTCTGGCTAAAAACTAGCACCTCCCCAACCCAACAAATTCTTTATGCTCATAGTATGCTTTGTCTCATCAAAGCATACTAACAAACAACAAAAACATCCTTAATAAGGCCAGATTGATTTGTATAATTCTGAGTTGTGATTTATTCAATTTATATTTTAACAAAGTTAACCTAAAATAATTAAACAAATTTACCAAATCACTACCTATGTTAATATGTATTTGTTCTTTATATTGTTTCAAACATATGGACCTGATAACATAATTTATCATGTTAAATTTCCCAGATGATAAATGCAATCTATGAAATATTTTCATAGCTGTTTCCCTAATTTGGGTTGAATTCAAAATCAGTGGTACTCTATGTCAGTTGGATAACTATAAAAACAGAGGTAAAGAATATCTGATTCCCATATGTTTCTATATGTTTCAACTCATTCAAAAAGTTTGCCTTCTCTTCTAATAGAATGTTTGAGATTCTATCTCCCTGTTAGATGGTGAATTTTACCTAATTTTGCTGGTACAGATTCTCCTTGATTTATGATCGCAATTAGGAACATAATTTCTGCTGTAAATCAGTGCAGTATAAAAACCAATAATCCTAACTTCTTAGGGAAACAATCAAGCCAGCCATTAGATTGGCTCCATATCACTCAGGGTCCCCCAGGTCTGTGGCAGAACCATCTTTTTAAAGACTTGTTAAAGAGTCAAAGTGGAGGACAATCTATCTCTACAGAGGTGATGAATGGAGCCACTACTGAGAAGGCCCTTCTTGCTGCAAATAAATGGACCTCCTTAGGAGAGGATCGGCAACATTCCTTGCTGCCACCGCTCCACTGTGTTAGACAATATGATTGGGAAAAGACTGTCCTTCAAATAATCTGATTTCAAACCATGTAGGACTTTGAAGGAAACAACAAGCACCTTGCCATCAGAAGCAAATCAGCAGCTAATGCAACTCCTGAGAAAAAAGGTAACACATGTGCAAATCTAGGCTTGCACAAAATTATGCAGGCCACTGTATTTTGAATCAACTGATGCTTCTGGATACTTTCCAAAGGCAGCCCTTTGTAGAGCATGTTGCAATAGTCAAGGCAGGAAGTGACTAGGTCATGGGTAATTGTGAGCAGAGATTGCTGGAGTAGGAAAGGGTGTAACTGACACACAACCTGGCACACACCCACAACCTGAGTGTAACTGACACACAACCAAGACCCACCTGGCTAGGACTGCCATGGCAGTTCTTCTTGGACCGATGAACTCCAAACCCGAAGCCTTTCTATTATGTCAGGGTTCATTTTCAGCCCATTACTCCCTATTCAGCCCTTAACAGCTTCTGGACATTGCAAGAGGGACGTTGCAACAACACTTAACTCATGATGGGCTGAGACATACGGCATACCTGTGTGCCATCAACATACTGATAATATCACAGCCCAGCAACTTCTTGTAGATGATAAACAGAGATGGACATAGTTAGTATTGAGCCCTGTGGAACCTCGCAAAGCAGGGGATGAAAGCTGAACCTCTTGTTTCCTGTCAAAACTAACTGAGTGCAACAATCAAGGAAATAACTGAACCAAGAACACAACGCACAGCCACATACTCCCAACCCCCAAAGCCACTCCAGAAGGATACCATGGTTGATGAAATCAAGTGCCACTGAGAGGTCAAGTAGAGACAGGATGGATGCATTGTTCCATCTCATCCCGGCTAGAGTTCATAAAAAAGTGTGACCAATGCCATTTCTGTCCCATATCTAGACATGCATCCTGACTGGATAATCCATTTTATCCAGGAATCTTTGGAGCTGCAACGCAATCACTTCTCAAAACCTTCCCCAGAAATGGAAGTTGGAGATGGGATAAACATTATCCAATAGAGTGGCGTATAGACATAGTGTGTTATGAAGGATAGGTCATCACCCCCTCCCACAGAGAAAAATTAATCACCATCAGAACCAACTTGCATTTCACCTCCCAGGAAGCTTTTACAAGTGAGGAGGAACATGGAGTGAAAATATCTATTACACAGCTGCTTGCACTCATACTACATAGGTCCATTTCCTCAAGAGCCACAAGGTCAAACTGTTCCAAAATAACTAGGCAAGAACTTGAATTGAGCAGATTGGTTTTGCAACTTCAATAATCTCTAATACATTATATAAAAAATACCTGCCACTAAAAACTTCTCTGTTTCAGCTTAACACTTTCAAAAAATATTAGCCTTCCAGCCTCAAAACAGATTTATACAGGTAACCCTTGACCATAATGGGACCTGTCCATTATAGCTGTAAGTTATGAGAATCATGAAGTGGGTCATCCTGTGACTGACCCAATTTTATGACCATTTTTTTGCAATGGTCATTAAGCAAATCACTTAGTTTGCAAATCACTTGGTAGTTATATGAATGTGGTTGTAAAGCAAAGTCATTAAATAAACCCATTGTTTGCTATCGGATTTTGCTGAAAATTGAAATAATATGTATATCATTCTATACCAAAACAGTTTGATCATCTGATTTTTTTTTTTGCAAAATGTATGAACTACATCACATTGAAATATCATCAGTTTTGTGCAGTTCACTGTAAAATTACAATAAAACTGTTCTTAAAGCTTGTATTAAAGCATGTGATGTTATAAAAGCATTCTACCAACTCTAATTATAGATGGATAAACATAATTATTTCCTTACCCAAATTCCCCCTGGAAACCTTCCAACTCATCCTTTTGCTCAGCTAGAGTAGATTCTAAATCCAAGTAGGTACCATTGTGAGACAACTGCAGTGCACAATCATCAAGCTGAAAAAGAATTTAACAATTTAGAAATCATTGTTGCAATAACACTTCCATTCAGCAAACCAACTTACATTACCACTACAGCTAGGAAAAATGAAATGGTTACATTTTTACTTTGTACTCTACACTATCTACTCCTCTTAGCAAATAATTTTAAAAATGCTAAATTAGAAAGGTTATAATTAATTAAGGAATTATGATTCCTACCGTAGGACTACTTGTTTTAACTGCAATTTAAAATGGCTTTTAATATTTTTTTTAAAAAAGCAACACTTATTCATACAAATAAAATATTCTAGCATGTGTGTTAACATAGAATGATCTCAAAAGTTTATGAGGCTTTCTTAAGTGAAAAATGCAAAGAAATAGAGGAAAACAATAGAATAGGAAAGAATAGGGATCTTTTCAAGAAAATTGGAGGTATCAAGAGAATGTTTTACACAAAGATGGACATGATAAGCACAAAAATGATAGGGATCTAACAGAAGCAGAAGAGATTAAGAAGAGGTAGCAAGAATACATAGAAGAACTAAAGAAGAAAGATCTTAATGTCCCTCATAACCACAATGGTGTGATTGCTGACCTCGAATCACACATCTTGGAGTATAAAGTCAAGTGGGCCTTAGGAAATATTACCAACGGCAAAATTAGCAGAGGTGATATTCCAGCTGAGCTATTGAGAAACATATATGTGAGTCAAAAAGCAATTGTTAAGAACTGAACATGGAACAACTGATTGGTTCAAAATCGGCAAAGGACCACAAGGCTGTGCATTGTTATCCTGCTTATTTAACTTGCATGCAGAATACATCATGCAAAATGTTGGGCTGGCTACAAGCCAAAATTAAGATTGCCAAGAGAAATATCAAAAACTTCAGATACGCAGATGATACCAATCTAATGGCAACGGCTTCCCCGCTGACTTTGCTTGTCAGAAGTTCACAAAAAGTGATATATGACCTTAGGACACTGCAACCATTATAAATATGAGCCAGTTGCCAACCCAACCCCTAACCCAATTTTGAACACGACCATATGGATGATGCAACATTAGTGTAAAAATTGGTTGTAGGTCACTTTTTTCAGTATTGTTTTAACTTCAAACAGTCACTAAATGAATGGTTGTAAGTCCAGGATTGTGTAATATGAGGCCAGCTGGCTGCATGTAGCTTCCAAACTGTTGCAGGTAGTTCCCATTACAAAGAAAAGACTCTTAAATACAGTACTTGTATTTAGTGAAATAACGCCTCCAAATCAGGTTTGATTCCTGGTGATTTTACAGTCATGGCATATACAGTTTCTGTACAACAGCACTGTATGAAAGTGACTTGCCAGTGCTTTCTTCTGAAAAATTTTTTTACTTCAAAGTCTAGCATGTAGCCTTGGAATTCAATTGACTCTCCTATCCAAATACTAACAAGACCAATCCTATTTAGCTTTCAAACCACATGACATCCACTACTGAGACCATTGCATTTAATTGCATGTACTGATTTGGGTCCAAACCCCATCTCATTTATGATATCTAGTATACAATCAAAAGATGAAACATGTCCTCTGTTCTGAAAAAAGTACAGTTTTAGCTAATGGTTAGGTCTTCCCATAATAGAAGTCATAATTCAGACAAAGAAAGATTCTTATTTATTTAAGGATCTCATCATGTGAAATTTGTCAATTTATAAATAGTTTGGGCTTTATCAAGCTATATGATAATTTTATATAACTGAAAAGTAAGTCAGTCTCCTAGTTTTAAGGAATGGATCTTGAAGACTAGTTTGTTTTTCTACTTTTGTAAGGTCTCTATGTTCTAAAAATAAGATGATGACTAATAGATTTTTGGCTGTTAATCATGAAAATAACTTGTAATTTAACACATCATGTATTCTTTTAAACAAATCTTTTGTTTTTGCAATTTCAAAGTTTCTATACCTGTCAACTATGCTGCACACTTGAAAGAGGGGGTTAAGGGGTTTTTAATATAAATTTTTAGTTAAATTTTTAAGGGGTTCAGGGGGAGGAGTTGGACTAGGATTTGGGATATGGGTATGGGGGATGATTAAGGGGTGGGTCGGGTCAGGCTGTGCAGCGCGGCATGGGGGGTGGGGGTCCTGGGGCCGAGTGGGGAATCAGAGCTCATCCAGATAGTGTTTTTTCCATCAACATTTTGGGTGGGAGGGGCAGATACGGTGAGAGTAGGGGGCCATATCATGTTAGGGGAGCGCGCACTTGCTGTTTACGAGCGGTAGCGTGCTCCGGTCCCCAAGATTCCATTCGTTCTCCAGACCCTCAGGGCCCGGGCCTTCAGCTGATGCTGTGCAATGCCAGGTCTGTGGTAAATAAAGCCCCCCTCATTTGTGATCTTGTTCAGGAGGGGGGAGCAGACCTGGCAGGTATCACAGAGACCTGGTTGGGCCAAGAAGGGGGGGTTTTCCCCTCGTTGAAATGTGCCCACCAGGTTTCTGCACATTTCATCAGCCAAGACCACAGGGGAGATGCGGGGGCGTAGCGGTTATTATTAAAGAAGGTCTTAGACCGAGAAAGGCCACTGTTCCTCAAACAGCCGGCTGCGAGTCCCTCCTTGTGAAGTGAGGTCATGGGGTACAGATGGGTTTGCTGATCACGTACCTGGCTCCCTGCCACATGGCAGCAGCCTTGCCCGAGCTGCTCAATGTCATCGCAGTGGTGGCGGTTGAAGAGTTGGAAGAGTTAGGGGTGGAGGCACCTTGTGGTGGTTCTCCTCCTTTCTCTCTGACCAGTGGCAGTCCATGTTGGAAAGGGGGCAGACGTCGACCCTGAGGCGCCTCATTTGTGGGGTACCACAAGGGTCGGTCCTCTCGCCCCTTCTGTTCAACATTTATGTAAAGCCGCTGGGTGAGATCATCCGTGGTTTCGGGGTGAAGTATCATCAGTATGCTGATGATACTCAGTTGTACATCTCCACCCTGGACCACCTCAATGATGCCCTTGAAGTGATGTCCCGGTGCCTGGAGGCCGTACGGATCTGGATGGGGAGTAACAGGCTCAGACTCAACCCATCCAAGACTGAGTGGCTGTGGTTTCCGACGTCCCGATATAGTCAGTTGGTGCCCTCACTGACTATTGGGGGCGAATCATTGGCCCCCACGGAGAGGGCTCACAACTTGGGCGTCCTCCTGGATTCACGGCTGTCTTTAGAAGAGCGCTTGACGGCCGTGACCAGGGGGATTTTTTATCAGGTTCGCCTGATCCGCCAGTTGCGTCCCTTTCTAGATCGGGACTCTTTACACACGGTCACTCACGCCCTCGTCACTTCCCACCTGGACTACTGTAATGCTCTCTACATGGGGCTCCCCTTGAGGAGGCTCCAATTGGCGCAGAGTGCAGCCGCACAGGTGGTTACGGGAGTGACATGGCGTTCCTGTGTGACACCTCTCCTGCGCAAGCTGCACTGGCTCCCAGTGGTCTTCCGGGTGCACTTCAAGGTCTTGGTTATTACCTTTAGAGCGCTCCATGGCTTAGGACCTGGCTATTTACGAGACCACCTACTGCCACTAGTGGCCTCCACCGGCCGGTATGCTCTCATAGAGAGGGCCTCCTCCGGGTGCCGTCGGCCAAACAATGTCTACTGGCGCCCCCCAGGGGGAGAGCCTTCTCTGTGGGGGCACCTACTATCTGGAATGAGCTCCCCCCGGAGATTCGGAGGATCCCGGACCTACACACCTTCTGCCGCGCTCTTAAGACCTTTTTATTTCGCCAGGCAGGCCTGGCCTGATTTCCCCCCTTTTTAAAAATATTATAAATTTTAATTTGTTTTAAATTATTGGGGTTTTAATATTTTACGGCCAAATTTATTTAATTGTGTTTTAATTGGGTTTTAAATGTTATATTTGTATGTTTTATTTATGGCTGTTCACCGCCCTGAGTCCTTCGGGAGGAGGGCGGTATACAAATTAAACAAACAAGCAAACAAACAAAGAAACAGATGAAAACATGGAACTGTTATTGAAGAACATCTGGTGCACCAAGTACAACTGGAATATCTGTAAAGATCTCAAAGGAGTGGTTCTGCTGCTTGGAATGCAGGTACTGTTGTTACATATGCAAACAGAACAGTTGGGCAAGAGGGTAGCATGACATTAAAGCAAAATTGGCCACTTTGAAAGAAGAGCTGAAGAAGTTTCTTGGATGAGAAGTTAAACATCTTCAAAGAAAAACCAGAAAGTCTAGTTGCCTCTTAAAAAAGCACCTTTGGGACAACCATTACCTGGATGACTGAGAATCTCATAGACACTTTGAAAGAATTTGGTTCCAGAAAAAGAAAAATGTGTTACATGAATCGTTTATTGACCCACAAAGATATTTTTGCTTTGGATCTCATAAAACTCAGATTGATTAAAAAAAATTGTGAAAACAGTGAACAAGGAAAGCAAAGGTTTTCATTATTCGAGACAGATGTTTCCAATAAGTGAACTGAAGATTAAGGAGTTCTGTTGGTCCACATATCAGATTCATCAATGTCAAGCGTCTGAAACCTGTTAGTGGGGCCAGAGAAAATCACCTAAATGCATTCAAGGATTCAAGCATTCACTGAGAATTTTCTTGGCAACTACAGAGCACCAAACTACATTCAGCTGGTTGACAAACTTGTAGTATAAAAGACCATGAAGTGCAATATATTACTGAGAATTCATTTTCTGAATTCAGTCTTTCCCAAAAATTATAGCTACAATCAATAACAAACATGGTGAAAGGTTTCACCAAGACACATTTCACCAAAATGGAAAATCGATATCAGGGCAACTGAAATCCATCAATGCTAGCTAACTATTATTGCACACTGTAGCAAGAAGCTCTGGATACCAAATACAAATGAAAAACACCAGCAAAGCACTTTTGGCCCTGCTGAAGTCATACAACTTGTTGAAAACGTTTGATTCAATACAATATAGTAAAGTTAATTTCACGTTTCTCAAGATTCCTACATGATATAGTCATTCTGAAATTATTTATGTTTTGTTTGAAGAGGTTTATCATAATCAACAAAAGTTTTTCATGAAGCAAAACGTTTGAAAAAAAATGTTATCCATTGTTTTAGGTAAGGCATGATTCTCTGGATGTGCATATTACATTTCACTGGCTATAAATCAATTACAGTACTTGGGCAAGGCTTGCTAAATTGCTAATTTATGGTTCGTTAAGGAAGCAGGCTTCCTTTGAACATAATAGAATCATGGAGTTGGAAAGAAGCCACTCATGCCACTCTAGTATCCAATTAAGCATCTTCAACAAATGGTTGTCTAGTGAACACATCCAGTGAAAGGTGCCCACTACTGTTCTGGTTCATTTGTTCCAGGACTGTTCTTACTGTTCTTATTCCCCCCCCACCCCTCAATGTTCTATCAGAATGTGCCTTCCTGTAATTTAAATCCATACATTTATGTTCTGAATTCTGAAACAATAGAGAAATCGTTTTGAACTTCTGCTGTGCGATAAGTTCTACAATTTTCTCTCAAACTTCTTAAAGCTAAATATTTTGAAGTCCTTTAGTCTCTCTACATGGGACGTAGGTTCCACCTAAGGTCTACTTTCTCAGGTTATTTGGTGTTCCAATTTGTTTGCTCCTTCTTAAAAGGCCAGTGCCCACAACTGAACGCAATACTCAAGACAGGATTCTAATTAATGCAGGTAAAGTAAAATAATTATTTCCCTATGATTTAAATCTATAATATTTCTAATACAATCTAAAAATTAAAAATTACCTCCTTTTTAATAATATACTGCTAGCTTATATTCAGATTGCTACAGTTTCAAAATTCTATTAAAACTACCGTTAACAAGCCAGATATTTCGCAGCATATACTTGTGCTCTTCTGAATGAAGCATTGTACCTACTTTTCACAAATTGCATAATACTTATCCTGATACTGGTGAAGAGGAACCAAAACAAGAGCTGAATAGTTCTGTCTTTTCTTTACTATTGTTAACATGTGCTGTACTCCTTGACAAGATGGCACCTTCATTCTCCCATTTAATTTTTTTTATTTATTTATATTTATATGCCGCCCTTCTCTGGAGACTCAGGGCGGCTTACAACGCGTTAAGCAATAGCCTTCATACTTTTTGTATATTTATACAAAGTCAGCTTATTGCCCCCACAAAGCGGGTCCTCATTTTACCCACCTTAGAAAGGATGGAAGGCTGAGTCAACCTTGAGCCTGGTGAGATTAGAACTCGCAGTAATTGCAGGCAGCTGGATGTTAAATGCTGCCTTAATAGGAGGCATTAGCCTGCTATGCCACTCAGGCTCCTAATTTTGCATATAAAGAGGCTTTTTTTGTTTCTTAATCTGATTTTGATTTTGATTCAGAAGATTCATTATAATGATTTTAATTCCAGTTCATATTCTGGTCCTTTTTTATTTTCTATTATATGCCCCTTTTTGTTTTCAGAATCTCACTAAGCTTTTTGTAGTTACTTTACTGTCATCCTTCCCTGCTGTCATCTCACCCCTCTGGAATTATTTGCAATAGTCCTTTTAGGTTTTATTTTATTTTTAAAGAACCCAAAAGCATGTTGAGTTTATTTTCCTATTACTTCCTTCTGCCATGGTTATTAAATATTGTTGCCTTGAATTTACTAAAAAAAAATTTAAAGCCAAAATATGTCTCTAATACGTGATGCTTTAGCTTGACTTAAAATCAAGAATATCACTATTACATAATTACTTTCGTCTAAGTTCTTAGTGTTAGCATTTCTATTTTTGCAACTAAGTGTTCTGCAAAGATTAGTAACAAGTCAAGAATAGATGGATCTCAATAGCTGAGAATATATATAGCTCAAGATTAAACTGTGGAGTCCATGGTGCTCTCTCAGCTTAGTTATTTGATTGCAGATGTTTCATTACTCAACAAGCAAACATCATCATTGTTAAGTTTGGAGTTTCCTTCCTTTTTTTTACCAAGAAAAGAAACTATCTCCACCATAACTGGCAGAGCAAGCTACTGGGCTACAAAGAGAAAGCCTTGAAATGAAAGTAGTTTAATTTTATCAAAATTGAGTCACTAATAAAGGAAAATTAAGTCCTGATTATTAATTGGCTCCAGTTTCCAAGAAGTCAAAATTGCATCAAAATAATTCAAAATTACAGAGTGTGTGTGTGATTATGCTCCATAACTTTTCTGCAAAATGTGATTATAGCAATGAAAATGATGCCACACCAATCATTACAAATTTATCTTTTTATTGATACCAATAACATAACCCAGTCCATTTGTTTATTGGTTTTTCATGTAACATTTTCATGCTTTTTGCTTGAAAAACTGACAAGCTCTAACATCAGATTAAACAAGGTTCCATCTTTATTTGGTTATCTAAACTGCACTTCTTGACTTTTCTCTTGTAAACTGCACTGGATCATCCCTGGGGACATTCCAGCAGTAATCGGCAAGCAAGGACGGACTCCAGATAGCCTTGGTATCTTTTCGCCATGCCTGTGATATCCTAGTGGAATCTCTTCCCATGCATATCATTCACTGATCCACAGTTCAAAGGGAAATAATCTAAATGCGAATGTAAGAAATGAATTTTCAGTGACATGTTTGCACCAAGTGCTTCATAGAACCTAAGCAAATTTTCCAGGTTGTTTTTCATAGTCATCTGCCTTCTGTTCTCAAAGTGAAGATAAATGTATACACTTCCATGTGGTACCATTTTTATTGTTCTACTTCATTGTCTAGAAGTTACGAGGCATCATGATCATTAAGACACCTCACTCCTTTGTAAGCAAATACTTGCCTGTGTATAAATCTTTATTGTGAAATATCTTGAAAACTTTAACCAACCAGCACCTTTATCAAAATATGCAAAATTAACACATTTTATCTCAGAGGTCAATACTTTCCCAAAATTTGTAGAACAATGATATAAACAGATAGCAAACCCCATACTTACTTCCACTGATATTATCTGGCAGGAAATACCTGCAAACAATCAAGCTCAGATAGCGCAGGACTTGACAAATGGATAGTCTTTTGCTTTCCTTTAAATTTCTCTGACTTAATTTTTCCAAAGTCTAACAAGTCCAAACAACTTTGAACATAGTATAAAAGCTCTAAGAATGGTGGAACTCTAAGGGATAGGTTGATTTCCAAAGTATAATGGGAAGATGCTTTAAGCCCCATCCGACCTCCCATCCCTATTCTCCTATAGTCAAATAATTACTTATTATGGAACTGCTTCTGTATTTCCATTCAAAATCAAAATACCAATATTAAATAACCTTTTTCACATGATTAGATTTTTTGGCAAAAACACAGTCCTTATTTTAAAATTAGAAATTGTGGTGAATGAAAGCAAGGTTAAGGGAACTAAAGAAAAAAAATGTGAATTTAAAAACTACTTTCAATCAGTTTTGATGAATCCAGACTTTGTTATTCTATGCTGGATGTTTTTAACCAGGATTCATCAAACTTTAAGTAATTAAGTAACTTTAATTACTTAATAATCAGTTAATAGGAAAATAAAATTCTATGTCCATTTTTCTCACAAATTTAATTCTTGTCTTTAATCAACTGAAATCTATGTTCCTCAAAATTGTTGTTTTCTACCAATGTTTTAACTTTTATTCTATAAACTTTGGGGCTAGTTCCCCAATGAAAAAGTTTGAGATATTATAATTCTATAAATTACTCTGACTTTCCTAGATAGTTTTAAACAGAAAACACAACTTTTGTGCTAGTGTTGTCTACTCTTTCTCAGTCACAGAGAAAATTGTCATTCAAGCCCAGGCATAGCAATTCAATTCAGAGGATTCCAGATCATCTTCTAAAAAGCCCTTTCAATTTTCCTGGAAGCCTTAGTTAAGCTAGTCTATGAGCTCACCAATCATCTAGCAAACTACTTTCCTGAGAATCCTGTGCCTCATTGTGGATTTTCTAATTAAAGAATCTCTGACCAGCTCTCAGGGGAACACAAGGGCTCTGTTGAAATACAGAATGAAAATAGTATGAAGTGGTACTAAGAGTTATAATTAGCTTTAGTAAAGGACAACTTGGACAATCGTTGGCTGAATATTTTAAACACATTCACTATTTCCAAGGTATAGTATTCGAGAGGATAAAAATATAAAATAATACCGTTTTGCAGCACAAATCTGTAGTTTTTAATTAACTTTAGCAAACTACTGGTATTTTCATAATTATATGCAGAGAGAATGCAATCTAATTTAACGTGTTTAAACTATTTTGCCCTGCAATTCTAAATCAACTCTTAATGGGATGTTTCATGAATTTAATAAATTTGTTCAGAACAAACATACAGGATTATAAGAGTTGCCTTTCTGGGAGAACCATTTTACTAACAGGTCTGAGCTAAAATACATTTCAATCCATTTCGTTCTTTCTTTTTTTAATTCTTGTGTGGCCAATTAGTATTTATATGCTAATAGGCTTAGCTCTTGTCTCAGTTTCTTTTGACATCACTATTTTATTTTCTAGTACTGTAGATGCATGAATAATTCCTGTGGAGGAGATTGAAATCTTTAAGATTTTCAAAGAATGGTCTCTATGACCCCCAAGTTACTCTTGGAGTCACTGAAAGTATTCATGATTCAAGTGAAACAGAATATTTGCAGATAAATACAAATCAGTTGCCAAGCTCATAGAAGAAAAGTGGTTTCTTAACACGAGTGAAGAAATCCTGAAAATGCTTTGATTCTGGCCAATCCCAGTTTTTGAGTCACGCAAATGTGAACCCAAACGTAGTAAAGAAGCAAGGAACATTTTATTCACAGCTTTTTAAAAAGCAAAACCCAGTGCCTTTTTATAAGCACAGTAAAATAAAACTAACTTCCTATCAGGGGTGAAATTCACCTTCCCTATCAGTTCGCCAATGTGCGCACACCATTGTCTGTGCATGCAGAGGCTTAAAATGTAGCAAAAAAGCGATGTCATGATGTCCACGTGGGTGGGTGGCACCTCCCACAGTCGCCGCTACTGGTTCGTCCAAGCTGGATAGAACCGGCTGGATTTCATCCCTGCTTCCTATCGTTTTTCCATTTTGTGCTGCAGAACAACTAGCTGCTGAGGAATGCTGTTTTTGCCTTGGCCTACTTACAGTTAATGTCTCTCTTACTTTTTTTTTATCGACAAGATCAGCCCAGCAATATGATTCCCCAAGAAGCATCAAGAACATTACATTTGGGTACCATCTATGAATAACTACAGTAGTGTAAAGGAAGACAATAAAAGAGTGTGTTAAGGATTCAGTGATTTTGTGGGACAAAAATTAACCAACTCAAAATATGCAATGGTTGCTGTGGACAAGGAGTGATAGATGAATATTCTGATCAGAGGCACAGAGTTAATATTTGCAGATGTTAATAATGATCTACCGTATTTTTTGGAGTATAAGACGCACCTACATTTTTTGTTTTTGGTTTTTTCATAAAAAGTTTTTTTTTTATTTTTTAGA
The DNA here is from genome assembly GCA_012654045.1 of Ptyas mucosa. NCBI lineage: Eukaryota > Metazoa > Chordata > Lepidosauria > Squamata > Colubridae > Ptyas > Ptyas mucosa. The sequence goes on from WNWU01013452.1 coordinate 1,381,735, forward strand.
CAAACACACATACAAACATACAATGTATTTTCTTTGAACAGAGTATTTGGCTGGTTCACAAATTTAAACAGTGTTTAGTCATTTCAATTAAAATTACAATTTCTATATTTCCTTTTTGCCATATTTATTCCTCATCTATTTTTTTAAAAAACCAATATTACCCTTTATCCTCATCTCTAATCTTAATCAAATTCTATTTTTCCTTTCCATTCTATATTATACCTCTCCCCATTGTCATCTATTTTTATATCCATCCTCACATTGGTTAATTATGTAATATTACAATTGTTTAATACAAATTCAACATTTTAATATAAATCAATTAGTTATATAATGATCTTTTTTTGTATATTAATCAATATGAACATGAATATTCCAATTATTTCCATGCAATCCAATTCCTTACAAATCAATTAATTATATTTACCAATAATAATAAACCAAATAATTTCCCCCATATATTCCTCCAAACCACAACTTAACCATTTCTGCTTTCAACACAATATACAATAGTATCTCAATTATTATAATTCCCTAGTTAAATACAGCTTTCCCCTTATGTTACTCATTTTCACATCTTAAACTCTCCCAATAACCCAAAGTTTTGCCCATTTAATCCTCCAAATCACAACTTAATCATTTCTACGTTCATTACAATATATAATTAAAAACATTTCAATTGTTACAATTTCCCTAACTAAATTTAAAAATGTTCTTGCTGTTATCCAAGTTACAACTTAATCCTTTTTACTTTCATCACCATATACCATTAAAGGTATTTGATTGTTACAGTTTATACTTATTCATATTTCCAAAAAAAATAAAAAAATAAAAACTTATCGTCTAGATTTCAAAAATACAAAGACAAATATTCAATGAAATGAATTATTATTCATTTCATTTTTACAATCATGATTTCCCATTTATTTCTTATTACTATTCAGATTTCAATTCTAAATATGTGTAATATCTTTCTCTTTCATTTCTTTTTCTTTTTCTACCTTCCCATTTTTATTTTTGCCTTTTTCTTTCTCCTTTTTTTCTTTTGTGTTTTAAAAACTTGAACTCTCATCTTTTCTTCTAAATTTCCCATTGTTTGCACCTACCTTTTTTGGTGAGGGAAAAAGAAAAAGAAATCTCCCTCTGCCTCTGCCTAATTTTGCCTCGTTTGCAGCGAACAGCCTGCTTTACTTTCATTTTTGTTTTCAGCATAAGGAAAAAAAAAATCTGCTCCAGCAATTTACCTCTATGCAGCAAGCAGCAGAGCCCACGAAAAACAGCTGAGAGCAAATCAGCTGAGAGTCAGGCGGCCGAGCCAATCAACTTGTGCTAATTAGTCTGTGCTGAAGCTGAAAGGAGCTGGTTTTTCTTGCTGTTTGCTTGCAAGGAGGGAGATAACTGCTGCAAGGCAGAGGCCAAAGGGTGGGGACCAGTGGGCGGGCGGGGCTACATTCTGTGTATAAGATGCACCTAAATTTTCACCCCCTTTTAGGGGGGGGAAGGTGCGATTGATTGATTGATTGATTTGATTTATATGCTGCCCTTCTCCGGAGACTCAGGGCAGCTTACAATGCGTTAAGCAATAGCCTTCATACTTTTGTATATATCTGCGTAGTAGGGCTTTCGGAGGCCCCTAAGCGGTGTTCTTTTTTATACAAAGTCAATTTATTGCCTCCACAATCCGGGTCCTCATTTTACCTACCTCGGAAGGATGGAAGGCTGAGTCAACCTTGAGCCTAATGAGGTTTGAACTCACAGTAATTGCAGGCAGCTGGCAGCTACTTAAGCACTTTAGTCCGCTGCGCCACCAAATCTCTTATACTCCAAAAAATAGGGTAAATGATTATGTCCAAAGCAATTATGCATCAAAGTAGCCATAATTAATTGAAATAATTATTCTTAACTGAGAAATAATTTGAAAGCAGCAAAGTTTGTATTTCTTTTCCAACCTATAAAAAGGAAGAATACTTTGCTTTCCCTGGGACATACTAGGATCTCACAGGAATGTAACTGAACTAATTCCTCTCTCACTTTTTGGAAGCAAGAAAATGAGGGGGGGGGCGCAAAGGGGGAGTGTGGGTAAAAACACTACACCAGATAGTTAGGGTTGAAAATGTGTTAATGGGCAGCTTCCCCTTCAGACTGGTGAACTGGATATACATTACAATGTTTATAGGAAGTTTGGTTCATTTTTCATTCCAAATTGTCAGACATTCTAACAGTTTTATAACATAAACGGATTGTTTCAGATCCTACCACAATATTTCTATAAGGGGGTATGTATGGTGGCCTAGTGATGAAGATACTCGCCTCTCACTCGGAAGCTTGAGAGTTCAATACTAGGTAGCAGCAGATGCTTCTCTTCTTGGGTGCTTAGAAAAAATATCTGCTGTGAACTCCATGTGTGTCAACTGAACTTCATCCAGCCGTTTCGACTCTACCCTGAATTAAGGGATTACAGGTTTGTAAAAAGAGAGAGAAGTGTGTGTTTGTATTACATATCCCAAACTATGTGAAGAATTATCATTTTATCCATGGGGTGGGTGCAGCAAAAAGAAAAAATTCTCAGAATTGAAAATAAACTATGCTCCCAAGATATTCAAATTTAAATTGCTGACAGATGAACTGGTTATTTATTTATTACCTCAATTTATCAATCTCTTCCAAATTTTGCAATATAGCAAAGAGATTTGATCGATTAATCTCAAAATCGCTGTTTTCCTCTAATAGCTTATCATTATTTTTGGTTTCTGTGACATCTTTTATTATTTTTATATGCTCTTTTTGACAGTCTATCTTCACTTTAGTTAATACCATTCTATGCCCATTTCCAACGTTAAAACAATTAATAACAGTGCAATCGCAGGTTATGGTTTTATCACTTGACATGATGTAGTCAATTTCACTTGTGTACCTACATAGACTCTTCCATGTTGAATTTCTCTTAGCTTTTTTCTTGTAAAATGAGTTCATGATATTAAATTCCTATCCTTCAGCAAAATCTACTAGTCTGTTGCCTATATTATTTTCTTCCATGTGGGCCACTTTTTCTCCAGATATTGTTGTTCTTGTATTAGTCACTCATTAATATTTTGTATCAGTATTTTTCTTTGTCTTGAAGGTGGGCCACATCATCGTAAAACACTTTGACCTCATCATCACTGTAGCTTATTGTTGGTGCATAAGCTTCGGTGATTTGAAGCTTGTATTGTTTGTTCAATTGAATGATGCATTGAGCTACTGTGGCTGATATACTTTCAAATTTTACTGGTCTTTCAGCTTTTGGTTGATGAGAAAACCAACTCTGCCACATTGTCCATCTTCAATAACTCTAGTGTAGAGTGTATGTCCAGTCCTGTCAAGTTCAACTAAATTTTCATTTTTTCTTCATGTTTCATATAAGCCAATGAAATCCCATTGCATATTGTTGAGTTCAATCAGCAGTTCTTCTAGTCAAGCGTCCATTTTCATTGTTCAAATGTTGACTGTTCCTATGTCCAAAGTCCAAAGTCAGCCTGATTTAATCTGGTGATTCTTAGCCCTTTCTGCCATAACTAGAATAAATAACTATAAAAGGACATTATATAGTTCTCCATGTATAATTATTACTTAGCCAGGACAGATGATGATTAGCTTAGTCTCTTGCGTGCTGACCAGCTGGCAAGGATTTCAAACAACATAACCAGGTTCTGTGTCAAAGCTATAATTAAATATAAGTGACTCCTTCAAATGAGCCTCATCAAAACTTTCATAATTCAATATATTTTCTGGTTACAATTGGTTAAACCATTTTTACAACAGTTCATTTAGGGACAGTTCAAAATTATGATATAACCCCCCCCCCCCCCCCCCAAGTATTTATGACACAGTCCTAAAGTTACGAATGTTTCAGCACCACAGCAATTTTATACACTTAGGAACAACATTCGCCCTGTCTATTTCCCACCTTCCAGCCAGGTCTCCACAGGCACTGGCCTGCAGACACTCAGTTACCTTATAATAATCTAGCAAGTCATCAGTTCCTTTGCCTGCTTAGGTGCATTTTTAGAGAATAGAGGCCTAAAGTCATGTGAGATCACGCAAGATCAGTAGTGTGAGATGTTGCACTACTGATCTCATGTGATTTCGAACTACTTTATGACTCAGTTCTCTGAGAACTGAGGCCTGCATGCAATCCGTAACCAAAGACTCTGAACTGATCTCGCACTACTTTAGGAATATGTTCTCTGCTAACCGAGGCCTGCACGAGATCCGCAGCAAAAGACTCTCACATGATTTCGCACTACTTTAGAAATCTGTTCTCTGCAAACTGAGACCTGTGCAAGATCCACAGCAAAAGATTTTGCACAAGATTCATGGCAAAAGGCTTTGCAAAAGAGATGTTTTCCGTCTGTTTGAAAAGCCTTTTGCCGTGGATCTGGTATAGGCCTCCATTTGTAAAGAACAGTGGCCTAAGATGCTGTACTGAGAAACCACGTGAGATCAGTAGCACGAGATATCATACTACTGATCTCATAGTATAGTACTTTAAGTCTCTCTTCTCGACAAACTAAAACCTGCATCCGATTCGGCCATTGTTTGCAAGCCAACAAGATTTTGGAGCAGCACTGCATTGCTTCAAATCTTATCAGCTTGCAAACTCTTTTCGTGCTGAGACTGGAAGCTTCTGAGGGCCGTGATCTCATGCAAGATCACAGTCCCCAGAATCTTCCAGTCCCAGCACGAAAAGTGTTTGCAAGCAAATGAAAGTTTGAAGCAATGCAATTCTGCTGCCCCAATGTCTCATTGGCTTCCAAACGTTTTTTGTGCAGAGATTTCAAGCAAGCAAAGAAACCGCAGTAGACAGGCTGGAGATAGCTCACTAGATCTTCACAAGGTAAGTGACTTGACATGGCAGGATGGAGGGGGAACAACTGTGAGGACCCCAGGGGAGGGAGCATGAGGTATCTCAGTAGGTCAGGGGAGGCCTTGGGTGGTCTGAAGCAGATGGCCTGTTCCATCCCTAGCCACACCCATGGCCTTCCCCACATTAAGACACCTCATGTGCACTTAATGACCCACACATTCAATTAGCAAATGTGTAGGTGAAAAGAGGGAGTGTTCACAATTGTTTTACGTAATTCACTAAAATGAATCTTTGGGTTATGAATGTAATTGGCAGGCTCCATTACATTCGTAACTCAAGGATTACCTGCAACTCAAGGCAGCAACCATATCCAACACACCTTTCTCCTCCTATTTTTGCAACAACCCTATGAGGTATTTTTTCTGGCTGAGAAATTAAGTAGCCTAAAGTTACCCAGCTGGCTTTCATGGCTATGGCAGCTCTTGAACTTATTGTTTTCTGCTTTTTAGCTTGGTGCCTTAACCAACTCTAGCTGGGCTTCAGCAAGTACAATATTAACATGTTACTATACCCAAAGTATTTTATTCTAGAATTACTTATTCTATTATGTCATTACACACCAATCTATGCCAAATGAGATGATGTTCTGGAAAACAGTAGTGACATACCATTGATTATACCTAAGCCTGTATTAACACTGCAACCTAGTACTTTATTATTTGAGTGATACACACTGAAGTAATGACCTTCTGTGCTACACAGTGGAGTTGTCCCCTGATAATTGTATAATTTGAGGTGCAGTCAGATTCAGTCACTCTCCTCCTGCTTCCTTCAGTTTTGTTCCCATGGATCATCTCCTTCATTTATGGCCAGAATAATGTTGTTGAGCCTGTGACCAATTTGCATGAAAAAATTATTTATTTATTTATTTTATTTATTTTATTAAACTTGTATGCCGCCCGCTTTCCCAAAGGACTCAGGGCAGCTCACAACGATAAAAAACACATAAAATTCAGTATTCAAATATAAAAACCAATAAAATCCCCTTTAAAAAACCCTCTTCAGTTTAAATAGCCATGTTTTGAGGTCACGGTGGAAAGAGCAAAGGTCCAGGGCCATCCGGAGCTCCAGGGGGAGCTGATTCCAGGGCGAGCCCACAGAGAAGGCCCACTCCCTGGGAGTCGCCAGCCAACACTGTCTGGCCAATGGGACCCCAAGGAGGCCCTCCCTGTGAGAGTGCATCGGGCGATGGGGAGCTGTCGCTGGCCGCAGATGGTCCGCCAGGTACCCTGGGCATAAGCCATGTAGGGCTTTATAGGTAATTACCAGCATCAAAAGCCGCCAAGAGATCTAATGGGACCAGGACAGAGGAATAACCCTTGTCCCGAGCACTCCAGAGATCATCCATCAGTGCAACCAATGCCATCTCCGTGCTGTATCCGGGCCTGAAACCTGACTGGTACGGATCCAGATATATTGCTTTATCCAGGGCCAATGGGTGCTGACGTACCACCACGCTCTCAACAACCTTCGCAATAAAGCGAAGGTTGGAGACAGGACAGAAGTTATTCAAAATAGCTGGATCCAGGCTAGGCTTCTTGAGGAGGGGTCTCACGACCACCTCTTTCAAGGCGGCCGGGAAATTCCCCTCACCCAAGGAGGCAGTTATCATTGCCTGTATCCAGCCACGTGTAACCTGGGCCGAATAAACGAGCCAGGAGGGACACGGGTCCAGCACACACATGGTGGTACTCAGCTTCCACATGATCCTGTCCACTTCCTCGGGGGTAACAGGATCAAACTCATCCCAAAGCACCAGACCCGTTGCCACCTCCTCCACCGACTCTGCCCTGTCAGAGTCCATCCGCTCTCAAATATGAGCGATCTTATCCCGCAGGCGTTCACTAAATTCCTCAACTCGCCCCCGCATAGGGTCATTCCTCGCTTCCTAATGCAAAAGGGAACGGGACACCCTAAATAGGGCGGCCGGGCGATTCTCTGTGGACGTGATGAGTCAGAGAAGTGAGCCCGCTTCAGCGCCTCCATCGCCACCAGATAAGATCGAGTAAAAGATCTCAACTGTGATTGGTCAGATTCGGAACAACTGGACCTCCAACAGCTCTCCAGACCTCTCCTCCAACGCTTCATCTCCCGGAGCTCCTCAGTAAATCAAGGAGCCAGCCGGGATCTGCATCAGGTCAGAGGTCGCAAAGGCACAACCCGGTCGAGAGCTCCAGCAGCCGCCTTTTCCCAGGCATCCACCAGAGTCTCGACCAGGGCGTGGGAAATAGAGATAGGTATAGTCCCAAGCTCCCTCTGGAACCCCTCGGGGTCCATCAGGCGCCTGGGGCGGAACCATGTGGCCGGTCTTATGAAGTCTGTAGACCAATCAAAAGAATGCTTATGGCTGCTTACCTACCTTCTTGCATACCTGACAAGTAATTTACTTCTTTTTTAAAAACTTCCCTATCGGGCACTTAAAATTGAAGTGGATGTGTTAAATAAGAATGCTTGCCTTGTATTTTCAATGTATGTATGTATGTATGTATGTATGTATATTGGAATGCAATCTGTAAATGCAAAGATACTAATGTTAGTTATCTTTCAATGATTTGATTGATTTATTGAGGTTTGGTAGGTATGTGACTAGGCATGCTCTTCTGTCTTGCTGGGATGAGTTTCAAGGCACATATTTTTTAAAAAACTGTTCTTTGCATTTTAAAATATACCATAAAAAATCAAGACTTATCAGGAAGCACAAAATGCCTGAATGTACAACATTATTTGTATGCACATACACAAAACCTCAGCAAATGAACAAAAATTTCTTAAAAGACATCTATATTGCATTGGTTGTTTTGCTGCACTTTGGTTGGGATGTGTACAGTTTAGACATACTTTTGTGACTTGTTAAAATTTTGAAGTATATTTAAATGCAAGATTTCTTGGTTTGACAAGCCTGGCAATTGCAAATGCAGTAATAGTGGGTATTGGGAGTTGTATCTTTTATTTTTGTTAATGTTACTGATGAATTAAGCAGTAGAAGCACTTTTTACCACAGCAGTTTTCACCAGACCAGAGCAGTCTGAAGTTTTTCATCAGAGCAACAAGAGTCACATTTTGCTAACTAAACTAACTCTTCAAAAGGCAACTGGACTGTTTTTTCCCTGAGGAAAAAGAAAATGTTTTGCTTTTCATCCAAGAAGCTTCATCAGTTCTGATGACAGGGATTGGGAGATGGAAGGATAGATTCCAAAAATTGAGACTGGATGGTGGGGGGATTGAAAGATAGTTCAGATAGGATGGGGGGAAGGATTATATTCCTTTGTAGTCATCTGTCTGAGAGTTGTTGAGGTCCCTTGGAGGTTTATGAGCCGTGGTGATGCAATAGTTAAAAGCATAGATGAAATTCAGCCAGTGCTCACCGGTTGTCACGAACCATTAGTAAGGAGTCCCTTCTCTCTTTGGTTAGTTTCCATCCATTGCCTCCAGAAGTTGTAAATACTCCAACACTGGAAGTTTTTAAGAAGAGATTGGATAATCATTTGTCTGAAATAGTGTAGGGTTTCCTGCCTAAACAGGGGTTGGACTAGAAGACTCCAAGGTTCCTTCTAACTCTGTTATTCTATTCTAGTGATGGCTAACCTTTTTGCCGTCGCGTGCCAAAAGCGGGGAGAGCTTGGGGGGTCACGGGTGCGGGTGCCCACATCCATAATTCAATGCGTCTCGGCCTCCCACGCATGTGCACGTGACCCCCCCACACTTCCCCCTGCTTTTGGCATGTGATGGCACAGTGGGCCCAATAGGCCCATTTTTCCCCCTCCCCAGGCTCCCCAGGCTTTCTAGGAGCCTGGGGAGGGCAAAAACAGCCTTCCCCATCCCCTCGGAGGCCTTCCGGAGGCCGGAAACAGCCAGTTTCCTGACTTCCGATGGGACCAGAAGGCTTGAAAATTAGTTGGCCAGAGCACGCATGCGCGCTGGAGCTGAGCTAGGGCAACACTTGCGTGCCCACCAATATGGGTCCGAGTGCCATCTGTGGCACCCGTGCCATAGGTTCGCCATCACGGTTCTATTCTATTCTAATTGTGGTTGCTAAGTAAGGACTACATGCATCAGCTATGAATATACTATACAAAAGGGTAAGGCTTCAGTTGTGGATTCCAAGGTCCTTTCCAATTCTGTTATTCTATTCTATTCTAAATATTGGAACTGTGCTATTTTCATTTTATTTGATAGGGCCCATTCAATTCTAACATTGTGGATTCTTTTACCCCTGTTTCAAACCAATGGCCCTCTGTATCCAAAATGTGGGTTTTGCTGTCTTTCAAATGCAGATGGACCACTGAATCTTGTCCTGATAGGTTTGATCTCTGATGTTGTGCAATGTGTTTGTAAAGTGGTTGCCTATGACCAGGTGACTTGCAAAAAAATACAATCCTTCCATTTCCCACACTGTTCAGTCTCAACTGTCAGTACCTAACCTTCCATCCTCCTGCCATCAGAACTGTTGAAGCGTCTTGAATGAGAAGTGAAATGTTTTCTTCTTCCTCCTCAAGGAAAAAAACAGTCCTATTGCCTTTTGAAGAAAAAAACTCCTTTCAGATTTTGCTAACTGGTTGCCGGAATCAGAAATGTGTTAAAACTATTGCTTGAAGAAACTATTCATGCACTACAAAATAGTAGGGGTTCCCCATTTTTCACTCTAAACCTACATGTATAGGTGAATTAGCAGTCTATGACTACTACCAATTAGTAAAAAAAAAAACAACCCAGGCTCGCATAACCTTCAGCACTTCACTGTCACGTGACAACAATTTATGTTTTTGCTAAAAATAGATGTTTATACAGAATAACAGAGATGGAAGGGACCTTGGAGGGACCCTGGTCTAATCCAAACCCTTGCTCAGGCAGTGAACTCTATACCATTTTAGACAAATTGTAGTTCAATCTCTTCTTTAAAATTTTCGATGTTGGAGGAATCAAAACTTATGGAAGCAAGTTGTTCCATTGATTGACTGTTCTATCAGAAAATTTCTCCTTAGTTCTAAGTTGGATCTCTCTTTGATTAGTTTCCATCCATTATTTCTTGTCCAGCCTTCAGATGCTTTGGAGAATAGGTCAACCCCCCTTTTCTTTGTGGCAGCTCCTTAGATATTGGATCCATAGTTGTTTTCATTAAACTAGTCATACCCAATTCCTAACCATTCTTTATTATCTTTTAGCACCAGTCTCCTAATTATTTTTGTTGCTCTTCTCTGTATTCCTTCTGGACTCTTAACATCTCTTTTACATTGTGGCGACCAAAACTGGGTGCAGTATTGCAAGTGTGGCCTTACCAAAACATTATAAAGTGATATTAACCCTTCATGTGATCTTGATTCTATCCCTCTTCAATGTAGCCTAGGACTGTGTTGGCTTTTTTGGCTGTTGCAGCACACTGCTGGTTCATATTTAAGAGATTGTTCACTAGGAGTCCAAGATGCCTCTCACAGTTATTACTATTTAGCCAAGTGACACCTATTCTATATCTGGGTTTTTGGTTTTTCTTGCCTAAATGTAGAAACTTACTTTTTTCTCCATTGAATTTCATTTTGTTAGATAGGCCCAATGTTCAAGTCTGTCAGAACCCTTCTGTATCTTAAGCCTATCTTCTGGAGTGTTGGCTATTCATGCCAGCTTGGTGTCATCTGCAAATTTGATGTTCCCCATCTCTCCTCTCATCTAAATCGTTGATGAAAATATTGAAGAATACTGGGCCTAAGACAGCTTTGGGTTGCCCCACTGCATACTTCCCTCCAGGTAGATGCAGTTCCATTAAGGAGTGCAGCTGGTCAGCTAGTCATGAATCCATCTGGTAGTGATACTGTTTACTCTGGAGTACATCAAAAATGCTTCCTTGTGAATAATAGTTCTCTTAACAAACATGCTGTTCACTTTACAATTCCATGTTCACTTAATGGCCGCTGCAAACAAAATTTATAAAACTGGGTGCAATCATCATTTAACAACCATTACAACAAGAGCAAAACTGCTGGCTCAATTAAAGTTGTAAGTCAAGGACTACTTATATGTACTTACAACTTTCTGTATTTTTGTGTGTGTGTATATGTGTGTGTGCGCGCACATGTATATAACAATAAAGCACAATCAATATTTCATCAAAACATTGATAAAAGCCATGAAATAACTTGTTAAAAATAGTGCACAATCCTAATGGCAACATATAATGTAGCAGACATTCTGAAAACAAGATCATATTTATGGTCTTTTAAAATGAGATTAACTAACTGAACAGTCAAGTGAAAGTTCTTTGATTGGGAGAGGTACTATTAAAAAACAAGTATGCTGCAAAAGAGCAACACTACTTACACTTTCCTCATATCTTGAATAGGGATTGTGGCCCTTGAACATTTTTCCCAAAATGGGCTAATACCAGATTCATCCAAATGTTTGTTTTTAAAAAGGAGTGGTCAAAAAATAAATATCCCCCCTCCCACTGGGATATCTGCCTGGAGTTTCCTAAAGCATCTGAGGGCAGGACAAGAAGCTTGTTAGAGAGATCCTATTTGGAACTAAATTTTGAAATTTCTGACAGTTGAAAGCAATTAATCAATAGAATAGCTTGCCCCCCACACTTGTGGGTGCCCCATCACTGGAAGTTTTCAAGAAAAATTATAAAACTTTTTATTTCAAGAAAAGAGAAAAAATTCATTTGTTGGGGATGGTGCAAAGACTCCTCTCTTGGGCAGGGAGCTGGACAGAAGCTCTCTAATGTCCCTTCCAGCCCTGTGAATCTGTAAGATTTCTTAAAGCTGCTTCCACTGTCATTGCTAATTGACCATATTGCCTGAAAGCTGCAGTCATAACATAAATGAGTACAGGTAGTCCCTGACTTATGACATTAATTGAGCCTAATAGAACAAGACTAGCGTAAAACTAGCGCTGGAGAAGCTAAGAAGCCACCGCGGTAGTTTACCATGTAGTTACCATGGCTGTGGGGAAAGGATTACCATGGAAACAAAAGGGATCAGGTTTCTTCTTCTTGATTACGCCACGTGGCCCAGCAAGGGAACAGCCTTCTCTACGCTGACTTTCTGAGCTCGTCAAAAAGTAAGTGAATGGTGATGGGAGAATGAGGATGGAGAAGAATGCATAGAACCTGTACATTGGCAAAGCAGGCCAACTTAACTGGGTTGTGGGGGCCTCTGAGGACCTGGCTGGGCAAGATGGGGAAAAAAATTGGTGGGTGGGTATGCTGTAACGTCATTAAAGGCAAATGACGGGGGAGGGGGGTGCGGTTGCAAAATTTGTATCTTTGAAACAGATTCACATTTGGGGGGCGGTGTTGTAAATTTCAACAACAGCCTGCTCATTGAATGGAGTGTCGTACCTCCTGTACTTCCTTCTCAGGAGAGCTGCATCTGCCAAGACAGCTCTCCTAACACCACAGAAACTAAGTGAGTAGGAACAGCAAAGCATCCCATTCCACCAAGAACAAATCAATAAATCTTACTTTCCACAAGAGCAAGCAGAAAAGAGCTTATTTGTAAAACAGCTGGAAAATTTAAAGTTGTGGAGTTCCTAGACGTACTACACAAATTTCTTTCTGTGCACACACCAACAAACACATACAACTCACTGTACCTCATGTATCCAAAGATGATAGCAGTATTTTTACAAAACAATATTGTATTTATTTATTTATTGTTTATTTACAATCTTAATCTCAATCTAAGACACATAAATATATAAAAGAAAAAAAATGAAAATTAAGGACAATATTTAAAGTACCATACAGATCTTACATGGGACAAAAGGCAGGGATGAATCCAAAAGGGTCTATGACAACTTGCTGCTGCCACCTTGTCATCAACCCATCTCCACCACCTTGTTGTGGGACCCCTCATCTCATCCAACTCACTGCAGGGACAACTCACTGCAAGTCTGGGCCTTCAACTCTAGTTTCCAAAGCCAGTCCTGCTTAAGGAAAATGAAAGTTCCTGCCTGCCCATACTCTTTCTCTGAAGACTTCCTCGCCTCTTTTTCCAGGGGGCACTGTGGAAGGTGGGCTAAACAGGAGTCACTGTTACACACACATATATACACACAAACACACCAGTGGTGAAACCCAAACCGGTTTGCTACTGGTTTCCTGGCCACGCATGCACGCTGTGCACCAAACGCATGCTGCATGCGCACTGCGCACCAAAAGGAGGCTTGGGAAGGTAAGTAGAACAGCAGGGAGGGATCAGCTGGGGCACGTGATTTAGCTTTGCTAGAAAGCAGGATTTCCTGTTTTCTAGCAAAGGTAAACCCCGCTGCACAGGTGATGGTCAGAAATACCGGTTCAGAGGAACTGGTAGCTTTTTAAACTGCTGGTTCAACCGAACCAGTAGCTAACTACTGGTTACCCCAAACTGGAGAGAACCGGTAGCATTTCACCCCTGAAACACATATATATCATTCTGAGCATCGGTTCCAAGCTGGCAAAGCTGCTAATCATGCTCTGGCTTAGGGAAGGATCTTTCTTTCAATGTGCTGTATGTAAACCTGCATGTGCACATGTGTACATACATACATACACACACACACACAGTGGCGAAATGTAAAATTTGTTACTACCGGTTCTGTGGGCGTGGCTTGGGGGAAAAATGTAACTGGGTGGGTGTGGCCAACTTTTTTTTTTTTTAAAAGCATTTTTTCTACAACCTCTTCGGCCAAAGAGATTGTAAAAAAAAAAAAGCCTTTAAAAGCCTCTGGCAATCCCAGCTGAGCCGCGTGATCATCGGAGACTTTTTTTTTTTTTACTTTTAAAAGCATTTTTTCGGCCGAAGAGGTTGTAGAAAAACTGCTTTTAAATTTTTTTTTTTTTAAAAGCCTCTGATGATTGCACGGTTCAGCTGGGCAAATTGGGGGGGAGGGATTTTTGCTACCGGTTGTCCAAACCACCCACCACCATCACTACCGGATTGGATGATCCAATCCGAACCGGGAGCATTTCACCCCCCACCCCGGACTCCAAAATTTGGGATTTTTATCCGCATTCTAGCTGATAAGCTATCTATCATACCCGGCTTGGGGAGAAGGATCTTTCCTTGGGAGGGGGCAAACAGGGAGGGTGAAGGATGACTCACTCCCAATGGTCATTGCCACAAAGATTCTTCCTGCTGAAGCAGCCAGTCCAGAACAATGACGCCTGAACTTCTTCTCCAAAGGCTTTCTCATCTCACTTTCCAGTGCCCCGCCCCCCACAAAAGACGAACTAAGTGGGAATCATTGTTTTGGGCTGAGTCACCCTGTCACTGTCCCTGCTTGCCCTTTTCACTGCCAGGGGCCAGTGCATCACCCCTAAATATTGATCTAGAGTTTGATAAAGACCTTATTTCAAAATAAAACTGCAGCAGCAGCCTTTCAAGAAGGAAAACACATAAATAATGGATTTTTGGGGGGACATGGATCAACACCTTCTTCCTTAAGAAACTGATATTCATTTATTTCCAGAAAAACCTTTTCTGCCATGGTTCTTGCCTTCTGGAACATCATGTTTCTTGAAGTGAGATCTGCACACTCCCAATCCTCTTGGTCTTCTGAAAGAGCCTCAAAACCTTGCTTTGCCAGTTGGCCTGAGGCCCTAATGCAGATGTTCCTTATTGGAGGTGGTTTGTGAATTAAAAAGACTCCACCTCTATTCCATTGTTCTTAAATGGTTCCTATTTTAGCTAATTTTTGTTAATTTTAATAGTTAACACTTTAATGTTTTATATTGTAGTTTTATCAGGTTGTAAGCTGCCCAGAGTCACTTGATAGTGAGACAGGCAGTATATAAATTTAATAAATAAATAAATAAAATAAACATAAATATATTCTATATAAGCAGACATTCTACTTACAATTTAAGAAGTTCAAACTCAGGGACTGATGACTTGTTACAAAATTCTTTAATGTTTATTTTAGTATTATAATTTCAAGAAAAGTAAGTATAAATAATGCTAATACAAACACAAATAATGCTGATACAAAAGATTATGGTAATTACAATGAGAAATGGAAAAAGGGAGAAATAGTGTAAACATGAAGGTTTGGGAGGATAGCTAACAAATCTCAAATAAGCAACAAGACCTAATGTAACATATGGCTAATATATTTTAGTACATCATTCATATTTCAGAGACAAGGTATTTTATAACCAACTTCTAGTAAAAATATGACCCTATTGAAATATCAAAATATGGACACTATTGAAATTGATAAATGTGGAAGAAAAAGCTATGGATAAATAATTATTTAAAGTTTGTATGGTATTCTGTGTCGCTGTTGTGAGATAGGTAGCCCTATAAATTATATTTATTAAAAGAATATCATAAATAATACATAGGCTAAATATCAGATTTAAATATAAGCCAAAATTGGGATATAGCATAATTCCATATAGTCCAAAATGGTTTCCAAATACAATGGAATCCTGCATCAAATTTATGTTTTAGTTATGAAATTATTTTAGGAACTGAAGCATATTCCCACAATTTTTTTAATTATTCTTCCATAGAAGGATTCTATGATCACTTCCATTTAAACATATTTTTGTAGCTGATATTATATACAATGCCAATTCAATATATTTTGAAGAAATGTGTGATGTTCAATAGCATATGTCAGGTTGATATGAAATTATGACTTTCAAAATTGTTCCATGATGAATTATTTCTAGTTGACCTTTGTAATATTGTCACTACATATGAAAAAATTTCAGTGAAAAGGAGCTAACATTTTAGAAAATGTGACTAAAGTAATATACCAAGTGATAAAACATCTTATATCAATGGTTTCCAAATATGTTTGAAGTGAACTCAATATTTGTTCCATCTGCATAACTATATTAAAAATTTGCATCTATTTGAACATACAATCTTGACCTGTTCAAGTTCTGGATTGTTTTTCAATAATAGATTAAAAATCATTTTCAATAAAAATTCAAAGTCATGAGTTATATTTTCAAATTCACCAATGTTTATCGATGTTTCCAAAACAGTATCTCACTATTATTAGTATCATAAGTACTAGTACTAGAGTATTAGTATCCTACCAGTGGTATAGCTAAACTAATTATTCCATATTTAAGAGAAACCAAAAGGAGTAATTGGAAGATTTTCATACGTTTAATTTCTTCATAATCAGGTATCTCATAGCTTGTAATCCTTGCTCCACTAGGAATGGTTTCTGTCTCTTTGGTATAAATTACTGATTTCTGTCTGAAGGATTCCTAGAATCTTAATACTCACAGTATCATATTTATAGGTAAAATTTTAGTTGAAAAACAAACTCATCTTTTGGATAATTTGTAGAAATAGTTCTAATCTAGTAGAATTCACACTGTTGATAACAAAAGCTTCTTAGAAGTAGAAAGCTTCCAACAAAGGCAGAATAATTCATTACAGGTAGTCCTCAACTTATGATCACAACTGAGCCCAAAATTTATGTTGCTAAATGAGAAATTTGTCAAATAAGTTTTGCCCCATTTTATGACTTTCCTTGACACATTTGTTAAATGAATCACTGCAGTTGTTAAATTAGTAAAATGGTTAATGAATCTGCCTTCCCTATGGACTTTGCTTGTCAGAAAGTCGTAAAAGCGGATCACATGACCCCAGGACATTGCAACTGTCATAAATCTGAATCAGTTGTCAAGCATCTGAACGTAAATCATGTGACTGTGGAGATGTTGCAATGGTCATAAGTATGAAAAATGGTCATAAGTCACTTATTTCAATGCCATTGTTGAATGGTCATTAAATGAACTGTTGTAAGTCAAGGACTATCTACATTATAATTTCCTTTCCTTCCAAATCTTTCAAAGAGAAATGTTTCCATAATTAATACTGTTTTCACAATGAATTTCCTTCTATAGGTTAAATTAAATGGTTGTTGCAGAAAATCAAATGTACTCAGATTAATAGGTTTTCCAAAAATACTACTTATTATTCTTTTCTTGATCATATGTTTTCTAGGAATAGAATACTGAAGATATTGTTTTCATACCGTCTTATAATTCTGGAAAGCCTCCTAGAGTTGCAAATTGTGATTGAAGTGACTAATAAATTTATGTTAAATTTATAAAAAATGTTAAAATGGTTCATTATATTTTTACTTCCTTTTCAATGTAACTAGTGGCATATCTGGTTTCACAAAAAAAAATCCTTTCTATCAAGCATCCATCTCCTTATCAACAACGTAAGGAGCTCTGGTGAGACAGACTAAAGCAGTGTCATTAACTGTTATTAAGATCAGCTGCCTGCAATTACTGCAAGTTCAAATCCCACCAGGCTCAAGGTTGACTCAGCCTGCCATCCTTTTTAAAGTAGGTAGCCTAGCACTGAAATTATATTGTTTACTAAAAAGAATTAGAAAATAATCAAGATTATAGTTTTCTATATAAAATGCAAAATTAGCACAGCATATGCTAAAGGAAATGTCCCAATTTACTCAATGATTTTATAGGCAAACACCCAAAACCCTAAGAATTAGCAGCACCTCAGTTTCTTTATTTTATTTTCGCATACCTATCTAAGATAAGGTGACCAGATATTAACATTGGTAAAGAGGGACACCACTGACCGGGAGAGGGAGGGGGCTTGATTAAAAATTTGGTCTATATGGAGCAACAAAATTTTTCATAGAATGCAAAAATAGTATTGTAATATATTTTTTAAAATTTCAACATAAGTACAATTTACAAATATAATAAATAAAAAAATTATGTATAGTATTATTTTATTCTCCAGGGACTACTCAGAGGGCTGAAAAAAGTCATTTCTGACAGGTCCTCGCACTTTTGACCGGTCCTCACACTTATGACCGGTCCTCACACTTATGCCCGTGCAGCATTCTTAACAACCATGGTGACAAGATAGGGCAAAAACGTAAAATGTGAGGACAGTCATAAGTTCGAGGACTGCTCAAAAGTACGAGGACCAGTCAAAAATAACTTTTTCAGCCCTCTGAGTAGTCCATATGCACAAAAGGACTACCCAGAGGGCTGAAAAAAGTGATTTCTGACAGGTCCTCGCACTTTTGATCGGTCCTCAAACTTACGACTGTCCTCACATTTTACGTTTTTGCCCTATCTTGTCACCATGGTGAAGAGAAGCAGTTGTGAAATGAGTGACACCGTTTTTAAGAATTTTTAAGAAAGTAAGAAGGAAAGAAAAGAGAGAGGTGGTAGGTTTGAGGAGAAAGACTGCTGTACAATAAAAAAGATAAAAGGGAAGAAAACCAACCCCAAACAAATATAAAGATATTAAGATAAAGAATGAATTGAATAAATAGCAATAATTAGGAACACACATACAAACATACAATGTATTTTCTTTGAACAGAGTATTTGGCCGGTTCACAAATTTAAACAGTGTTTAGTCATTTCACTTAAATTTACAATTTCTATATTTCCTTTTTGCCATATTTATTCCTCATCTATTTTTTTAAAAAACCAATATTACCCTTCATCCTCATCTCTAATCTTAATCAAATTAAATTTTTCCCTTCTATTCTATATTATACCCCTTCGCATTGTCATCTATTTTTATATCCATCCTCACATTGCTTAATTATGTAATTATGTAATACAGTTGTTTAATTCACATTTTAATATAAATCAATTAGTTATAAAACTATCTTTTTTGTATATTAATCAATATGAACATGAATATTCTAATTATTTTCATGCAATCCAATTTCTTACAAATCAATTAATTATATTTACCAATAATAATAAACCAAATAATTTCCCCCATATATTCTTCCAAACCACAACTTAACCATTTCTGCTTTCAACACAATATACAATTAATAGTATCTCAATTATTACAATTCCCTAGTTAAATAGAGCTTTCTTTTCTTTTGTGTTTTAAAATCTTGAACTCTCCTCTTTTGCCATTTGCCATAAATTTCCCATTGTTTGCACCTACCTTTTTTGATGAGGAAAAAGAAAAGAAATCTGCCTTTCCAACGTTGCAAGCAAACAGCAAAGCCAACAACCTGCTTTCGTTTCGGTTTCGTTTTCAGCTTGAATTGCAGAAGGAGAAAAAAAAATGTGCTCCAGCAGCACTCTTTGCAGCTAGCAAAAGACCAAAACAGCTGAGAGCAAATCAGCTGAGAGTCGGGAGGCTGTTCAAATCAACTTATGGTAATTAACCTATACTGAAGCTGAAAGGGGCTGTTTTTCTATTTTTGCAGACACGGGTCTACTCATTTGTTTTCTTTTAACACTGATCAGCTGTAGGGCGGCCCTTTGAAGCCCCCCTGCAAGAATTTAAACAGTTTTTTTTCCCTCTAGCCATCAGCTGGGACTCAGGAGGCAGCAATAGATAGGGAGTGGGAGGGGTAAGCAAACCCCGTTCTCCCGCCATTCCCTAGCTTGTCCTGCATTCTTTCTAAAAATCGGGACATTTTTAAAATGCCGCGGGACACGGGACAAATTGTTGAAAATCGGGACTGTCCCGCCAAAAGCGGGACGTCTGGTCACCTTAATCTAAGACTTACAGTACATATTTATAGACCATAACACAAAGGGAAGAATCTGGCTGGATTTTTTTCAACAGCCTCTATTATAAGTTAATGCAAGTAAACATATTTTGCAATACCCTCTCTCCTAAAAATCAATTTTATGTAACACAAACTACATTAGCATTCAAAATACAGCTTCATAAGAGAAAATAGGGTACTTTAGATAGCACTCTTAATCCATATTAGATGGTGATAAGGCCCCAAAATGATATTGTTTGATATATTCTAGAATTTGAATCATCAAGAGATTTTATTTTACACACACAGGAAGGGCCCCTTAACAAAAACAGAATCCAGGGGGCCTTCCCAAAAGGAAAGATACCACTGGCCAAGAAAGGAATCCTTGAGTACTATTAGCAGCTGGAAAAAAAAGCTAGAAGTGCACAGAGATAACAAAATGGGAAGGAATGGAGTAGGACATAAGAAAAAAAAGCTGTTTCTAATAAGGTTATACAGTGGAAATAAAAAAGTCGACACACCTCTGTTAAAATGCCAGATTTCTGATATGTATGTATGTATGTATGTATGTATGTATGTATTTAGCCAGGTTCTATCTAAGTAAGCCAAGATTTTATGCAGCCCTAGTTCAGTGAAATCTCATTCACCAATTTTGGGGCTTTTTTTCTTCTAGCAACCAGCAAACTCTTTGCTGCCCATTGGGAGACTAAGATAGATCTATTTCTGCCTTATAAGGTGTCATCAGTTAGCAACACCCTCATCTCATGTATCCTCCCTGTAAAGGTACAATATGTGTTTTTCTTTCTTTTTCATAGGTTTTATGTGTATTTTTCTTTAGCCAGGTTCTACCTACGTAAGCCAAGATTTTATGCAGCCCTAGTTCAGTGAAATCTCATTCACTAATTTTGGGGCTTTTTTTTCTTCTAGCAGCCAGCCAGGCTAAAGAAAAATACACATAAAACCTACGAAAAAGAAAGAAAAACACACACACACACACACACACACACACACACACACAAACCAGACCAAGAAAAAACTGGAAAAAAAACCTGAATTTTTTAAGGGGCAAAATAGCCATAAAAACTTACAATAACATGGTTGCAGAAGTGTGCGCACTATCTTTATAAGTAGGGATAAGTTGGGTTCAGAATTACCAATCACATCCAAACTGATGTTAACTGCTAATTAGTACCCACCTGCCATAAATTAAAGTGATTCTGATCAAGACTATATAAATCTTAGCTGTACTGATAAGATTTTGTCTGACATTGACTCAATTGCCTTTTACAGCAAAAGCCATGGTTTGCAAAGGGTTTATAAAGCATCAAAAATATCTCATTGTTGGAGGGTATTAGTCAGGAGAAGGGTACACATTTTCCCCCAAGCCTCTGGATATACCATGGAGTAGTTTAGGCAGACATCAACAAGTGGAAAAAATATGGTACAACAATGACATTATCAAGAACTGTACATCCCTCCAAAATTGATGGTAAAATAAGAAGAAACCTGGTCCAAGGACTGCCAAAATATCTATAGCAACGTTAAAGGAACTACAGAATTCCTGGAAAGCACTGGTTGTGTACTACATGTGACAACAATCTCTTATATTGTTCACATGTTTGAGGTGGCATGATGGATGCTTTTACTTACTAAGAAAAACATCCAAGCCCAACTGCATTTTGCAAAAACCTAACAAAAGCATGTGAGAAAATGTGTTATGTTCTGATGAGACCAAGGTTGAACTTTTTGGCCATCATTCCAAACACTATGTTTGGTTCAAAAATAACACTGCACATCACCAAGTACACCATATTTTGAGCTATTTTTCTTCACCTCGAACTGAGGCTTTAGTCAAGGTGGAAGGAATAAGGAACAATTCCAAATATCAGTAAATTTGGGCACAAAAGCTTCAAGCCTTCTAAAATGCTGAAGATGACGAGGAATTTCATCTTTCAGTATGACCACAATCCAAAGCAAACCTCCAAAAGTATGGTTTCCCCAGAAGATCAAAGTTTTACAATGGCCCATTCAGAGCCAGAACTTGAATCCAATTGAATATCTGTGCTTTGATTATGAACTGAAGAGGGCTGCGCACAAGAGATGCCCTTGCAATCTGACAGATTTGAAGTGCTTTTGCAAGGAAGAGTGGGCAAAGATTCTCAAAGATGTTGCCATGCTGATGGGCTCTTATCTCAAAAAACTAAATGCTGCCATAAAGTCAAAAGATGCTTCAAAAAAGTACTAGTTTAAGGGTGTGCACTTATGCAACCTAGTTATTGTATAACCTAGTTATAACCTAGTTAACCTATTATTTTTCCTCCTAAAATACTTCAGTTTTTTTTTCAATTGAATTATACAGCTTGTTATATTAAAGATGGAAAAATTCTGATTTATTTTGAACTGATTTCTTCTATCTCAAAAACCTGGCATTTTAAAAGGGTGGTGGACTTTTTATACCCACTGTAGATGGTTTCCTATTATTTGATATGTTGTAGCTTTACCAGGTATCAATTATTCCAAGGAGACTTAACTTCTATTTTTATTGAAAGCTCAGCACAAGTGTGAGATCTTAAGACTCAGAAATGCAACCACTTAAAAATACTTTTTTTGTTTATATATATTTCCCTTCTCCCCAATTTCTCCAGCAGTGGTGAACTCTGTTTGTCTTGCCACCATTACTTCCGTTTCTGAAAAGTCGATAATACAAATTTATGTGTAAGGATGACTTTATGGTTAACTTTGTTTTTAAGACTTCAGTCATTTCAGAAATCTAGCTAAATAGAATTGTTTGTCCTGTAAAGCTGCTGTGAAAGTGAAAAGCAATTTCTAAAGAGACCTAAGAAAAGAGGGCAAATTAATGATTAATAGAAACACTTACATGCATTCATTTACATGGATGTCAAATCCAGTTGCAAGAAACAGCTATTTGATAATATTCAGATGACTCATTCCATGCAAGGGTAATTTATTAAGAAAGAACTCAAAATGTATTAGAAAAGAGCAAGTAGCCCAGGGCTCTAGGCATCAAGTTTTATAAAATTTTAAAAATTTATATATTTATATAAATTATATATATAGGGTTTATTCTTTCTGTTCAAGGAAACAAAAATTGAGAGGTTTCTTAGATACAGGGTCAATCTATAGTATGATTGTTTGCTATGAAAAGCATTTATGGATAGGTTATAAAATATTCAGGCACCATCAAAAACTACCTCACGTTGTGGTTGCTGTTACTAACTGATCACTGTTGTATTTTCATCTGCACCTTATTTGGTATCAGCAGACTGTTGCACTATTTTTATGTCAGGTTCTTAGCAAAAACCTCTATCGAAACCTGAGATACAATCTTTCCATCTCAAATATCTAAGTGGAGAACTATTTTTATAATTATCTCAGCCTATTATATGTAGGAGGAGAGAAATTTAAAATTAGACCTTCCTTCTTCCACAAGCAAAAAAGAAAGAAATCATATCACTTAATTTAGCAGAACTGAATTGTGATAAATATCTGTTAAGTTTGTAAAATATGAACCAAATAAGACCGTCACACTCTTAATTTCCCAGCAGTGTTCCAATTAGTAACACTAAAAAATATCTATTTTATCATGTCATTGGTGTTTTGTTTATGGAGGTTGCAACAATGTCAATATATTATTTTTTATGTTTATTCCATCATCTGATACAGAAAAGTAATTATTTTATGTAGCGAGCAATATATTACAATCAAACCACAAATAAATGAAATAGCATTGTGTAAAACCTTATTTCCTTCATAGGCCTTATAAAAGCAACTAAAAGTTCCAAAGGCCTGTCCCAGACTATACAAATACAGCCAATTTGCCCAGATCCTTTTATGCATTAATCATATTGACACTGTTCCCCAACATAGCATCTTCCAGATCTATTCCAATTTCACTAATTTATAATTTACTGGCTGAACATCACAGAATTAATTACCTAATAAAAAGTACTGGGGCAAAATGGGACAGTATGGGATGGTGATTTCCCCTGTATGTTCAGGAATTTTCTGGAAAATTAAATGCAATCTTCACTATATCTTACACTTTTTATTCAAGAAATTAAAATTTAAATTATTTTGACTGCTTCTATCACTTTAATTTCAGGATGTTTTATTATTTCAAAAACAAAATACAAGGAAGTAAGATCTGCTTCTCAAGTCACACAACAATTAATCAAGGTAGATAACATCAGGCATGTGGTAGATTCTGTTATAGATAAAATCTGAGTTCTCCTTTTCAACTGTGATAAACTAGATACCTTTGGAAAAAAAGGAATCCAGTCAGTCTCAATTATCCCAACTCTCCCCAGAAGCAACGTTCACAGGGATACTTGCCTCTGCATTTAAAGATTTTATACAAGTAAAATAGCTGTTGACTTAAGCTCCAGAAATCATTTGATCCACTTAAGTCACGTTTTAGCCCGCTAAATCAATGGGGCAAGCCAATTTAGGTTATTAATTTCCACTGATTTTTAATTATTTTAATGCAGAAAAGCATAATTAATATAGCTTGACTCCTGAATCTCTCTTTATAACTTCTAGACTTGTGTCCATCAACTATTCTTGGAACAATATATTCCAACTTTATTATGCATGATGTGAAGCAGATATTGTCATCAAACTCCTGCCAATTCAGATATTCAATATTAGGAAATTTCAGTCACACCATTGATATTTTAAGTCCACCATTGTTCTTTAGCACAGAAATGTCCTAAGTTGCTTACGAGTTTTTTTTAATGTTCCCGTGAAAAACACAAATGGTATCATATGAATCCAAGAATTGAACGGCCTATATACAAACAGAGCGCATCCCCCCTCGCGAAGTTTCTGGCTCCTTCCTCACCTAACACGGCCACTCCGGCCAATTAAACGTTCCCAGGAAGTTCCATACCTTTTGCGGAGCTTTTAGCAGGCGGTGGACCCCGGCCAGTTGGGTGACCAGAGGGATGTCTTCCCTGAAGGAGTAGAGGGGCGGCCGAGTGGGCTCAGGAAAATTAGTACTATTGAAAGGATCGGTGTCGTCCAGAAACTGCACTCTGCAAACCATCGTTGCGGTAGCCATGGTGCAGCCATTCAAAAAAACATAGACATACAGCCGTGGAAACAGCGGCACTAAAACGCAAGGTCGAGAAGAAGTTCGACTTCTATCTTAACCACAAAGCAAACGAAAATAACCCGCTCTTCTTGCAAAACATACAAAGTTATATCTCAGTAATCGGGCGGACGGCAGAAATCTTTGCGCGTCTTTTCCCGCTGCTGAGAAGATCTGGCGCCAACCGTGCCGAGGGAGAGAGAGAGAGAAAGAACAATATGCACGCAATCCAGGAGTCTTGCAAGCAATCATCCCCCGACCATAACTGGGCTGGTAGAATCGTGAAGAGCCCACGAAAGCTTTAGCCACGCATCAAGGAGAGCAACATTAGAGCTGGCGCATCTTCCGGGCAAAGTTACTGCAGAAAGGAAAGGTGGCTGCCGGAGTTAGAACAAGTTCCCGGCGGCGACCGATGGTGGTGGGGGCGGTGGCAGTGCCTCCCTCATTCTCAGCCGGCAGCTCACCCTACCGAAGTGGGAAGCAAAGGCAAATGAGGGAAGCGGCTGCTGCTGGGAAAGTTGCTCCCCTCCCCTCTTTGCTATTGCCTGCAAGAAACAATTGCTGGCGCCACCAAGTGGGCGCAGATGAATGGATCCAACAATGGCGACTTGGCACTGCTGTTTCTTTCCCAGGAAGGGCCTAAGTTCATATAGCGGTTGAATCTGTATTTTGAAAACAAGGTTTTATTTTAAAGAACTCCCTCAGTTTGGTGTTAACAATGTGATTCATAGGTGCGTTATTTCACGGGGAAGCAAGGCTGGTTTTACAAAGATGGAACAATACATTAAATAGTTTTGGGATACATAAGAATTATATTTCTGTTTTTCCCTCAACTCCGGCCTTATATGGAATGTACTATTCCTTACTGTGCCATACTCTTTTTCAACATTTTGCACTTTTTCCCGCATTTACCCCCATAAGAAAAATGTGATAGACCTATTTAAGGAAAAACAGCCAATGGTAGAGAAAAATAAGACAAAACAAGACAAGGAAGAACATGGACCATTGGAAAGGAGGCCAAATGGGGGAGGAAAAGAGAAGGGGACTGAAGGAACAAGGTACACTGTTAAACTTCTTTGGTTACTAAAATTACAGCAAAAGACTGTAGAAAACAATAATTAGGGTAATCTATAAATGAAATGTCTTTTTCCAGCATCAGAAGACTGATTATTCAATTGCAATATTTTCCAAGAAATATTGTTCTTCATTTTCAAAAATGTACCAATTAGATTAGAATATAGAATTAATGTCACTCTTTTCACATTTCAACACAAAAGTCATGTGATCTACAGATCTGAATGGCTGGCTTGAAACTGATTGCTGAAATCAGGAAATAACATAAATGTAAGATGTTGAATCTGTTGACATGATGGAAAGAAAGAAGCAGATAGTTTACAATGTAAATTGTAAATACACAAATATTTGAGTATGGTTGTGAAACCTGTGCCCCCCCTTCCCCCCCAAAAAGTTACTTAAGAGCCAGACAATATTTGATTTTAAGGCTATGGCTGCCAGATACAGGACATAAGGATAAAAAGGACAGTTATTTAAATTTTTAACCTTATATTCTCTATCTGGCAGCCATAGCCTTTATTTAAGAAAATTTGTATGGATCCCTGATTCACTCTTTGACTCTGGGCAGCTAACAAAGATAACAAAGATTTTAGAAAGAGTGAAGAGAAGAGCAACAAAGATTATTAGGGGATTGGAGGCTAAAATATAATAAAGAACTTAATACATCTACTCTGCAAGAACTTGGTATATCTACTCTGGCTAAAATTAGGACTAGTAGTGATAGAGTAACAGCAGTCTCCCAGTATTTGAGGGGCTGTCTGAGAGAAGAGGGAGTCAAAGCACTTCAGGGCAGGACAAGAAATAACAGAAATTTATCAAGGAGAAATCCAACCTAAAACTAAGGAGAAATTTCCTGACAATTAGAAAAATTACTCAGTGGAGGATTTTAAGAAGAGATTGGACAACCATTTGTGCAAAATAGTCTAGGGTCTCCTCCGTGAGCAGGGGGTTGGACTAGAAGATTCCAAGGTTCCTTCCAACTCTTGCCATTCTGTTTAAGTAAGTGCATTACAGTTACTGTTGGACAAACTTTACCATCTACTGTCCAAATTCCTGGATTGGAAAAAAGTGCACTAAAGCAGATTAATTGCTTTTTAGCACACAAATATCACAAGCACCTTTTTAATTCTTTGATCTTCATGAAATTAGAGCAGAGGAAAATGATTAAGTTTCATTAAAACCTTGGATTAAAAAATGAAGGAGCAGTTAACAGCATAGCAAGTAACCATTTGTGCTGTCTCTCTCTAATAGACCACAAATACAATAAAAGTAAACTTGATATGCAGTCTGAGGATTTAGAGAATATATTTGAAGACAAATGTATTCTTTTATCTGTAAATTCCATAGAATGTACAGATGTAAACAACAACAATAACAAATTTGGGGAAGGGACCTTGCAAGAAGGATCATGTTCACTAGACTTCTTAGCCTAGGAAGGGTAGAAAGCTAGCAAACCCAATCATTCTGACCTGAGTGGCATAGCAGGCTAATGCCTCCTATTAAGGCAGCATTTAACATCCAGCTGCCTGCAATTACTGCGAGTTCTAATCTCACCAGGCTCAAAGTTGACTCAGCCTTCCATCCTTTCTAAGGTGGGTAAAATGAGGACCCGGTTTGTGGGGGCAATAAGCTGACTTTGTATAAATATACAAAAGTATGAAGGCTATTGCTTAACGCATTGTAAGCCGCCTTGAGTCTCCGGAGAAGGGCGGCATATAAATATATATAAATAAATAAATAAATAAATAAATAAATAAATTCTAAAGGCTAGAAATAATTCTAGTCTTCAGATGATTGCGTTCACTAGTTTTCTTGTCCTAGGAAGCTAGCGAATCTTCAGGATTTGAGGTCTGTCCTCAATTGATGGATTTCCCATTCCCAGATAGAGGGGGGGCGGGGGGAATCCCTAGGCGCAATGTAGAACAGACCTTAAATCCTTTGTTCCCCTAGCTTGCAACCTTCCCTATTGGTTTCTCCATTGACTTTTTGTTTTTGTTTTTATTAAATTTATATACTGCCCTTCTCCCGAAGGACTCAGGGCGGTGAACAGCCACAAAATAAAAAACACATACATACAAAAATTTAAGATAGAATAAAAACGAATTAAATAATTTGGCTGAGACGAAAGGCTGAGACTTTCTAGGGAAGCCATAGAGAAAATTGCAAAGGGCAATCTCATGATGGCAGGATGCTTGGTATGTGACCTGGGTTGCCAAGTGCCTGAAGTGTGGTCATGTGACAACTTGCCGTGTGGGGATGGAGTGACACTTTATGATGGCTGGAATTGCTTTAATAGCTGTAACGCTCCCTTTCATGGTAATTTTGATCAGTTGTTAAACGACTAGGCTAGGACTACCTGTAGTGATTTTGCATGCTGATCCCATTCTTTAAATGCCTGGAGTTCTGTATTCCCAGTTTAATAGCTTTTCCTTAGGATAGAAGTAATTTTGAATGTGATATCAAGCCTTGGATAGTACAGTGATCTAAAGCCCTGTTATTAACATCAGCTGCCTGCAATTATTGCAGGTTCGAATCTCACCAAGGCTCAAGGTTGACTCAACTCAGCCTTCCATCCTTTCTAAGGTAGGTAAATTGAGGACCCAGTTTGTGGGGGCAATAAGCTGACTTTGTATAAATATACAGAAGTATGAAGGCTATTGCTTAGCGCATTGTAAGCCGCCCTGAGTCTCCGGAGAAGGGCGGCATATAAATCAAATTAAAAAAAAAAACATAAAAGAGCTAATTGTTTTTATTTTACATGTGCTGTTGGATGATGGGAATGATAGGATGATGAGTATACTTTTCAAAATGAATAAGAAGCTAATTTTATAAATTATATCTCAGTGTGTAAGTGTATATCTCACGACCACATGTTAAGTTCCAGTTAAGCTAATTTATTGCTCCTGCCTGACATGGTGTTACAATTGTATCATCCATGTGTATGCATGCATCCACCCATTGCTACTCCTCATAACAAATTTTTGATGACTGGAAAGTGCAACTCTTAAGTATCAATAGGTAATATCTTGAAAGTAAGGTAGGGGAAAGAGATGGTGGTGAAAGATTTGCAGGATTCAAGAGGGAAAAAAATCACTGTGTTCTGTCACCCAAATGGCCCTGAAACTGTTTGGTATGTTGAATTAAAAGGCATTCAGAGATAAAAGAAAAAATTGTTATGTTGCTATTATTTCCACACAATTGCTCTTCCTTGCTAAAATTCCTGACAGGTTTTTTTTTTTTTGTCTTGGGTGAATGGGTGCAGGAAGAGTGAAGTGATATCTTAGAATCTATAGATAGTAATATTCTCAAAGTCTTTCTTTATACTCCTTCTAGATCTCTTTTACTTAGAATCCAAGTGGGTGAAGGGAAGAGAAAATGTGTTTATGTAGCAAATCATAATTCATAAAGTTTAGGCGGCAAGAAGAGACATTGCATTCAGCAGCTGAGAAACTTGTTCTCAGGTCAAAGTAATTCTTCCAGTTAGACTACCATTGATTGCTCCAGCAACGTTTTCTTTTCTCCAGAAAGGCAGAGTGGTATTTAAAGAATTAATTAACATTTGCTTCATATTATTACAGAAACTCATCATAGGCTCTAATTTCAATTTTCACAATATTTTGTCTAAAACTAATAGTATAAAATAATTATGGGCACTTAAAATACATTCAACAGTTTCTAAGAAATCTGTTGCATTGTAAGTTTCCTACAAATTATACTACACTTCATTCTGTTGTGTTTTTTTAAATTGCAACCATGCTACATATAGGAGAACATAATTGTGTTTTTTGAAATTCTTGTCATGATTGACCGTATAACACAAGGTAGATCTATTCATTTGGATCTGGTCTTCAATGCATATTAATTAATTATACGTTTTCTTAATTTTGATATAATTATATTTGGATCAATAAAATACAATATAAGACAAACCAGTGCTTTATGTCTTTTTAATGTGATAGAGTAATTTTAACTATTGGTCTCAATTATCTGCACAGTAAATGTGTTGTAAACTTGTTTCCATCACTCCTTCTTCCTTTTATTCTCAAAATGCTTTCTCTCCATAGATATGCCATCTCAACATACTTTGTAATCAAATCCTTCCTATAATGTTATTAAAATTTACTTTTAATTAACTGTCTTTCTCCAAGGAGATAGATTTATGATATAATTTTTGCCTAATAAGGGCAGAGTTCTGCTCACTTTTTGCACTTCTTAAAAGATATCAATTTATTACTTAACCTGAATCAGGGATCAGCTATCAGATGGCTCCAGCTTAAGTCCAAAAGCCCTTAATAAGGCAGCTTGTCTCTATAACCCTCTGATTGAATAAGATAAATTTTTCAGAAAGGGAAAAAAGAAGTATCGAAGAGAGAGGATATATCTTCCTTTCATGATCCATGCCAGCCTCTTACACCCTATCTGACCAATACCATATCTCTTGCACATCCCAGGAAACTCTTCCTGACCATCATATCCCACACTCTCCTGGACCTATGCAACAATTCTGGCACACATCCATACACTTTTCCCAACCCATACAGCATGTCCTACTCACCCACATGTGCCATTCTTGACCCGCATACCTGTACAGATTCTCGCTCATTTATCCACTTTTCAGCAACCACTTATCCACCTGCTTTCCACTATGGGGCTACCATTGAAACCATCCAGAAGCAGCAGTTGGTCCAGAATGGTATGAATAGTTAATGTTGCACCTTAGTGCATCCATGTGACATCACTACATTGCATACTGCATTAGCACCATCAACAAAATAATATCACCAATTGAAGTCCAATAGGTTTGCCTTCTGCATCATAGTGCTACCTGCAAACAAACAAACCAAAGCCATCCAAAACATCCTAAGTAAACAAAAAAACTCAGCAGCCCCGAAGAAAATAACGAGCAATCTACAACATACAAGGTAATGACTGTGATGTGACAGCCACTATTTAAGACAAACAGGCAGAAGAGTAGCAAAGTGACCCATGAACATCAACAATTAGAAGACATGGTTCACATGTCTTCAAATTTCACAACACATGGATAGACTTAAACATAGTTCCAAATGAGAAATTGACTATCCTAAATCAAGCCAAATCCAAAAATGTTAGATAATCACTGGAAGCTTTGCACTCAGACAAATCAGCCATCAATAGGCACATAAAGATAAACAACATCTTTATGCCATTCAAAAGAGACAATCAAAAAGCCAAAAAGGAAACTAAAAGACTAAAACATCTGCTTCCTAGCTATCAATTCCTAATTGAGCAGAGATTAACACCAAGATTAATACTAGACCAACAAACAAGAAGTAAACAATACCAAGCAATCAATCAAATAACTACTAATTCAGACAAACTAACAGTAAACAACAGCCTACCGTATATACTCGTGTATAAGCCGACCCGCATATAAGCCGACCCCCCCCAATTTTACCCCCCAAAACTAGGAAAACTTGTTGAGTCGCGTATAAGCCGGGGGTGGAAAATGCAGTGGCTACTGGTAAATTTCAAAATAAAAAAAGACTGGTCAAAAGTGCGAGGACCTGTCAGAAATCACTTTTTTCAGTCCTCTGGGTAGTCCTTTTGTGCACATGGACTACTCAGAGGGCTGAAAAAGTAATTTTTGACTGGTCCTCGCACTTGTGACCAGTCCTCAAATTTACGACTGTCCTCACATTTTACGTTTTTGCCCGATCTTGTCACCATGGTGAAGAGAAGCACTTGTGAAATGAGTGACATGGTTTTAAGAATGCTGCACGGGCATAAATGTGAGGATGGTCATAAGTGTGACGACCAGTCAGAAGTGCGAGGACTGGTCACAAGTGTGAGGACCAGTCAAAAATACCTTTTTCAGCCCTCTGAGTAGTCCATGTGCGCAAAAGGACTACTCAAAGGGCTGAAAAAAGTGATTTCTGACAGGTCCTCGCACTTTTGACCGGTCTTCGCACTTATGACTGGTCATCATTTATGCCCATTGTAGCATTCTTAAAAACGGTGTCACTCATTTCACAACTGCTTCTCTTCACCATGGTGACAAGATAGGGCCAAAACGTAAAATGTGAGGACAGTCGTAAGTTCAAGGACTGGTCACAAGTGCAAGGACCAGTCAAAAATAACTTTTTCAGCCCGCTGAGTAGTCCATGTGCAGAAAAGGAGTCCATGTGCATAAAAGGAGAGGGAGGAAGAGAGGAGGAGAAGAAGAAAGGAAGAGGAAGTAGGGAGGAGAAGAAGGGGGAGAAGAGAAAGTAAGAAGGAAAGAAAAGAGGTGGTAGGTTTGAGGAGAAAGATTGCTGTACAATAAAAAAGATGAAAGGGAAGAAAACCAACCCCAAACACATATAAAGATATTAAGATAAAGAATGAATTGTTAAACTTTAAAGAATAAAAGAGAACAAATATGAATAAACAGCAATAATTAGAAACACATACAAACATACAATGTATTTTCTTTGAACAGAATATTTGGCCGGTTCACAAATTTAAACAGTGTTTAGTCATTTCACTTAAATTTACAATTTCTATATTTCCTTTTTGCCATATTTATTCCTCATCTATTTTTAAAAAAACCAATATTACCCTTCATCCTCATCTCTAATCAAATTAAATTTTTCCCTTCTATTCTATATTATACCCCTTCGCATTGTCATCTATTTTTATATCCATCCTCACATTGCTTAATTATGTAATTATGTAATACAGTTGTTTAATTCAACATTTTAATATAAATCAATTAGTTATAAAACTATCTTTTTTGTATATTAATCAATATGAACATGAATATTCTAATTATTTTCATGCAATCCAATTTCTTACAAATCAATTAATTATATTTACCAATAATAATAAACCAAATAATTTCCCCCATATATTCTTCCAAACCACAACTTAACCATTTCTGCTTTCAACACAATATAC
This sequence comes from Ptyas mucosa, assembly GCA_012654045.1. Lineage (NCBI taxonomy): Eukaryota > Metazoa > Chordata > Lepidosauria > Squamata > Colubridae > Ptyas > Ptyas mucosa. The sequence continues at coordinate 1,414,200 of WNWU01013452.1, forward strand.
AATTAATAATATCTCAATTATTACAATTCCCTATTTAAATAGAGCTTTTTTTTCTTTTGTGTTTTAAAATCTTGAACTCCCCTCTTTTGCCATTTGCCATAAATTTCCCATTGTTTGCACCAACCTTTTTTGATGAGGAAAAAGAAAAGAAATGTGCCTTAGCAAACAGCAAAGGCAACAAGCTGTTTTAGTTTCGCTTTTGGTTTCAGAACAAGGAGGAAAAAAAATGTGCTCTTTGCAGCAGGCACCTTTTTGCAGCCGGCACCGATCTTCTCATTTGTTTTCTTTTAACCCTGATCAGCTGTGGGGGGGGGGGGCTTTGAAGCCCCACAGCAAGAATTTAAAGTTTTTTTTTTCCTCTAGCCATCAGCTGGAACTCAGGAGGCAGTCCCAATAGATTGGGAGTGGGCGGAATAAGCAAACCCTGTTCTCCCGCTGTTTCCTAGCTTGCAGGGAAAAAGTCATTTTTTTCCTGACCCGCGTATAAGCCTAGGGGGCGTTTTTCAGCCTGAAAAACGGGCTGAAAAACTCAGCTTATACGCGAGTATATACGGTAATCAAGATCACTCCCACCAATACTGACAGAGCATGCCACTAGTGCAGTGATGGCGAACGTTTTAGAGACCAAGTGCCTAAACTGCAACCCAAAACCCACTTATTTATCGCAGAGCGCCAACATGGCAATTTAACATGAACAATGAGGTTTTACTACCTAAAATAATGATATGCAAGGCAGAGTCAGCTAATTGTTCTAAGAAAAATGTGATAAATGCACTTTTATGCATCTTCATTTTTTTCTGCTTTTTAAATATTATGTTTAGCAACAATAAAAAACTTTTGCAATATTTCTATTTCCCTCCCTCTATCTTCCCCTCTCTTTCTCTCTCTTTCCCTCCCCTCTCTTTCCCTCCCTCTCTTTCTCTCTCTCCCCTTCTCTCTCTTCTTCCCTTCCTCTCTCTTTTCCTCCTCTCTTTCCCTCTCTCCTCTCTTTCGTTCCCTCCCTCTTTCACTCCTTCTCACTCTTTCCCTCCCCTCCTCTCTCTTTCCCTCCCTCCCCTCTCCTTCCCACCTTTCTCTCTCTTGCTCTCTCTTTCCCTCCCTTTCTCTCTCTTTCCCGCCCTCTCTCTTTTCTCTCTCTCTCTCTTTCTCCCTCTCTCTCTTTCCCCCTTTCTCTGCCTCTCTTTCCCTTTCTCTCTTTCCCCCCTTTCCCCTGGGGGCTGGGGGGAAAAGGAATCCCTGAATTAGTGCTGGGTGGTGAGAATCTGATGTCCGGAGGCGGACTAGCCCAGGAGCAGCGTGCCAAAGACCAGCTGGCCAGCAGGAAGCTGGGGCATCACAACACCAGCAGCTCTGCAGGAAAAGCAACTAACATCTAAGAGGTGAGAGCAAGCTGATGACGACGCAGGGTCGCATTCAGTGGTGGGTTCCTCCCAGTTCTGCCCAGTTCCGCCGAGCTGGAAGTGGTGACTATATGACGTCACCGAACCTGTTCTGCCCCCCCCGCCCGCCGTCTACCCACCCAGCACCCCGCGTTATTCTTACCTTTTATATGGCCCCACCCCCAATCTATTGCTGCCTCCTGAGTCCCAGCTGATGGGCTATAAGGAAAAACTGTTTAAACTCTTGCCGCGGGGCTTCAAATGGCCACCCTATAGCTGATCAGTGGTAAAAGGCAGTTTGGTGGTAGACCGGTGCCTCCAAAAACAAATGAGTAGACCAGGGCCTGCAAAAATAAATGGGTAGACCGGTACAGCTCTTCAAGCAGTTAAAAGCCTGGTAGACCAGTACCTTGCCAAATCCTAAAGAATTGTCATATGACCATCAAGCCATGCCCACAAAATCAGTAGTAAAAATTTTTAGAACCCACCCCTGGTCACATTATGGCTCCGTATCGTAATGGGCTCCAGGAGGAGGAGACCCCATCCCCCCCATTGTTAAGCATGCTAAATTTCACTGTGCTGCACAAGGCTCTGCAAGCAGGCAGGCTATGGAGGCAGCAACAGCAAATGTTCTGTGATGAAGGCGGAATGCTGTTTTGTGCATTTTTTTTAGTCTCACAAACTTTTGTTTCTCTGCAAACGATGGTGAGAAACGTGACAGAAAAACATGATGGCGCTGGGCTGGGGCAATGCTGCGTGTGCCCATAGAGAGGGCTCTGAGTGCCACCTCTGGCACTCGTGTCGTAGATTCACTACCAGTGCACTAGTGTATAAAAAGAGAGAAAACCCTCCCCTCTTCTAGATGATGTTATCTAATTGGGTAATGAAATGTCCACAAGAAAACTAAAACTATCAGAGTGCACCAATGATCCCTCAGTTCAACCTTGAGTACAAATATTTTATTTTACATACTGCACAGTCCTAGACCAAACAAATAAAAATAAATGGAACTATACAACGCATAGCAAAGGCAGGACTCCTAGATCCCTCTCACAGTTGCTGTTATTGAGCCAGGTTCCTCCTATTCTGTACCTGTACGTTTCGTTTTTCTTGCCCAAGTGTAAAACCTTACTTTTCTCCACACTGAATTTCATTATGTTAGATAGGGTCCAATGTTAAAGTCTATCAAGATCCTTCTGGATCTTGAGCTATCTTCTGGATATCGGCTTTCTATTATTCTGATATAGGAACTAAAATTTCCACCAATATCATATTGACTTGATATTGTTGCAGATGTAATATCAAAATGCAATTGGTTCATGTTAGTTAAATTTGATATATTTAGTATACAGTAATGAACAAAAATTTTAAAAAAGCAAAATATAAAAGAAATCTATATTATAGATTTCCTCCATTTTTGATACTTAGTAATCAAGGTTGTGTCTTTATTACAGGTATTATTTCATTCCATTTAAATCATATCTAACACCTTGAATTTATTAAAGCACTTATTAGTATGTTTTACATTACCACAATCAGTGGTTACAAATTAGCTATTGTAGATATTGTAAAATCAATGTACCAAAATAACTAAGGAGGTTACAAAAAATTATCTGCAGCAATGGATATAATAAACAGGTGGGTTTTCTCTATATCCAGCTCAGTCTGGGTTAATTTACTCACCTTTCATCAAATAGTTGTTCCTGTTTTCATCAAATAGTTGTTCCTGTTAATCTGTATACAGAAGAACAAAATATTCTTTAGTTTCTGTTAAATTTGATTTACTTGCACCTGATGCTCTAGGATCTTTGAAATATATGGTTCAATGATTGCAAGGTCATATCTGCCAGGTCCTTCAAAACTCTAGGATATAATCCATCTGTTCCTGGTGATTGGAACTCTTACCATTTTCTTGGCTATTTTGATTTGCATTTCTATTCTGTCTTTTATGATACTGCTTTCAATATGCTGGACTGTTTTTTCCTTTTGTGTAAAGACAGATGCAAAGAATGAATTAAAGCATTTCACGTCTCCTTGCTGTCTTTCATCTCCTTGATATCTTCTTCCATTAGTGGACCAATTGTTTCCTTGACTTTTTTTTTACTTTTATATGTTGAAAGAAACTTTTAAAATTATTTTTGAAATTTGTTGCAAGTCTTAGTTCATTCTGAGTCTTAGCTTTCCTGACTTCATCTTTACAGATTTATGCTATATTGTGGTATTCTGCCTTAGGTATGTATCTCTCTTTCTATTTTTCATACTTGTTCTTTTTGTCTTTTAGCTTATCAGAGAGTTCTGAAAAGAAAAAAAACACTTGGGGATAGAATTTCAATAGTTTAGGGATGAGGGCTAGAATATACATTTATTGGACACATTATCTCACTCTGCAGTCCCACCAAATGATCTTGCTTCCTATTATGAAAAAAAGAAATTTGAGAAGAATTTCTGTATATAGCTGTTCCAGGCTTTAATTAAAGCTGAAACAACAGGGGAAGTTGCAAAATGATGCAAAATAATTATACCATAAAAATAGCAAACTAAAATAATAATCTATCTTGCAGATAGATTAAGCACAAGAAACCACACCCCCCTCTGTAAAAAATACATACAAGCGATGATTCTCCTTTGAGAATAATATAATGATATTTCTAAATGATATAAATATTTGCTAATGAGAAAAGGAAAAAGAAGGTGCAGAACAATTATTTTGGCACCATGTTCAAAATGTCATTAGTTTTCTGAATAAATGTTCTGGACAAGGAGAAATAATCTCTACCTGCTTTTCAAAATATACTTTTCCGTTTACAATACTTTGTATTTTTATCTGAATATAACATGACAGTGCATGAAAGCTAGAAGTGTGTAAATCAGTCTGAATGTGATCATTGTTACATATATTACCATTCTGTTTGGTGACATTTTCTAGAATGGAAAAACACAAACAAATGAAATTTTATTCCAACATAAATCAGTTTTGTATAAAAGTACTCCTGTTACTCATAATCCTTTTTGTAGCTATTCCAATATATGCAGTTTTGGTGTTAGTACTCTTACCCCCAAACAAACAATCCTTAGCATACTTTTCCAGGGAGCCATTTTGCATGATATAACCATGACAGGGGTGGGTGAAGACTCCTGAACTTGGAGTGGTAGAGAAGGCATTTCCCATGGGCCAGAAAAAGTTGAATGCCTCAAGCGTCTGTGGTTTCTGCTGAAGCTCTGCAATGAAAGGGAAAGCATCAGCTACTGATCTGCATATCATATGGCCATAGAGGAGGTAAATATCCTCTATTATATTAACAATGTCGTAAAATAATTTAGAAATTTTAAATTGTAATATTTTAATTTTGGGGTTTTAATATTGTAAATTGGGATTTTAAATATTGGGGCCAACGTTTAATTCGGTTTTATTTGGTTTTTAAATTTTATATATATGTTTTTTTATTTATGGCTGTTCACCGCCCTGAGTCCCCTCGGGGAGAAGGGCGGTATATAAATTTAATAAAATAAAATAAATAAAATAAACAGATTTAATACAGGTAGTCCTTGGCCTAGAGCAGTTCATTCAGTGACCATTCAAAGTTACAAAAACACTGAAAAAAGTCACTCTATGATAAATCTAGAAACCAATGTGCTGAGAAGAGCAGCTAAGACAGGACAGAGGACAGGAGGCTAAAACGTATGAAGAATATAAGAACCAAAGTTCAGGAAGAAACTATTAAAAAGGAACAACTTAATTTTATTCCTGATTTACATGACAGATGGGCAATTTTGAAAGGATGATATCTGGGGATCCTCCTGATATTAAAAGATCTTGCTCGTGATCATCTATCTTTTAGATAACTGATTTTAGGCAGATTAATTCAGTGAATGAGTTGAAAAAGAATAATTTATAGATGATGCAGAAACTGGGTTCTCTGGAAAATATCATATCAGAAAGAGAAGGCTTATTTATCAAATTTCTCTCACACAAACACACACAAAAAGAAAACTGAAACTGAAGTTGAAACTGAAAATTCTGTTAAACATTGTACTACAGATACTGAAACAACATTAAAAGGAAATAAAGATGTACAAGATGAAACAAAACCAGATTTGTTATACTGAACATTCCTTCCAAGATCATCCCCCTAGCGCATTATAAGGAGAATATGATCTAAGAGATTTTTCTCACTGCCATTAATATTTAAGTGGGAGATGAACAATATATGAATTTCTGAGATCCAGTCTCGTTACAGTTATTTTTTAAAAAACTTTTATCCACAATATAGGGTCATATCCTGCATTTAGCTCAACAAGGAGATACCTAAAATGGAATGCCAAGATAATTATTTTTACAGATTTGCCTCCAGACCCAAAGGTGCTTTTTGCCTCCGGAGATTTGTAAAGGTGTTCAATGGAGCTCATTTGACAGCAAGTCAAAAGGGGATTTTAAACATTTTCTATTCATCTTTTGATACTGAGGTGAAGTTTTTAAATCTGAGGTTGTGATAATTTTGTCAGGTGTGATCAGCTGAAGCAAAAAAGCAGTCTCTTTTGGGGGGGGATAGCTAATATTTTGAGGGAGAGTGGCCACTATGACTTGAAGTTTTTTGTAGAATATTTTCAGTACATTCTTTCTGTATGTTATTATAGTTTGAACCTTTTTCTTTCTTTTTTTTTCTTTTTTTTATGAGGATTTATCTTTTTTTCTCCAGATATTTTGTCTAAAATGAAAATCTGTTTGTTTCCTTGACTTACAGAAATACTGGAGCTTTTTTTTTTTTAATATGGAGTTTTTACTCTTATATCATCTGTACTTGTTAAAGCATTCTGGAAGATTAAAAATCCTTAGATGCCTTTCCAAAAGACATCTAATCCCTTTTTTGGATTTACAAAAAAAAAAAAAAGGGCGGGGGAGGATATAATTCAGTTGGCTTGGGTAAGAGGTTATTGTATTCCAACTCTCATTTAATCAGAGGATCGGTAGATTATAAAGTAATAAACTGAAATTTTATTTAACACTAACATTCTATGAAGAATTAATATAACAGATACATTATTTCTGTTTCTGTTTTTAAATCAACAAACAATCATGCTTATTGTTCTGCCTATCTTTTGCCTGTCTTCTGTCCAAGTAACATATTTTGAAGATGACATCCAGTAGAATGCAGAGGGAATGGTTTTGAAAGGAGGAAGAGCTCCTACCAACTGGGCCTTGAGACTGGTCAAGGAACTGGCATGAGTAAACAACTCAGACTCAGTAGGTCTCAACCTACTTCATACACATGAGAGAGAAGGAGGAACACTTTCAGACTTGCAAGGGTCTATTACTATAGCTTTATAATAATAAAAACTACTACTGACCTACATAGCACCAGCTTCCTAGCCTAGTTTGCCTTGAATGGCTAATACATCCTCAATTCCTGGTAATTATTTAAGGGGTAGGGGGATGCAGGACAACCCCTTTTCCCAACAAGTAAATACAATACTATGATGCCTTAGATGTAGCTTTTCTTGCCAGTGAACCAGTGGTGGGTTGCTGCCAGTTCGCCCTGGTTTGTGTGAACTGGTAGCGGCAGCGGCGGGAGGCTCTGTCCAGTGGTGGGATTCAATTAATTTTAACAACCGGTTCTCTGCCCTAATGATTTCTTCCAACAACCAGTTCACCAAACTGCTCAGAAAGTTAACAACCGGTTCTCCCGAAGTGGTGCGAACTGGCTGAATCCCACCACTGGCTCCGTCCACCCACATGGACGTCATCAAATAACGCTCTGCGCATGTGCAGAAGCTTCTGTGCATTACATTTTACAGTATTACATTTTAATACTGTTTAATGTGGTTACATTTTGTACCTTACCATTCCCCAAAGCAAAATTTTGAAGACATGAAACATGATATAAAAACAGAAGTCTGACTTTCGCTGTCTTCCTAAATAGCAATTCTGAACAACTAATTGCCTTCCTGAGATATAATTTATGAAATGAGTTTTACTACATGCAAATTTGCTTGGTTGTTTTATGTTACAGATGCCTCAAAAGAAGTCTCAAATTTCACACGGCAAAATTAATGGTAAACCATTAGTAAAGCTATAATATATCAATAAGACATATTGAGCATGAAAAGTGATTAATTAACTTATAGGAAAGGAAGAAAAACAGACCACTGCATTTTCTCCAATTCTGCTGCAATTACTTTCTAAATAATTTGTCACTAAATAATTTAATCATGTTTCTTCTTTGTTTTAGGTTTATAATAAAAATAAATATTCCAAATGAGTTGATTGTTATAAAAAGGGAATTAATTTGAAATTTTAGATGCTATAATGTGAATCGAGGTGAAAAATGGTACTCTACCAAGGAGCTTAACAGATACTGAAAAATTACTATAGATGCATTAAGTAAAGCAAAGCTTTCGATCTTACACCTTCTATGAAAATATGAAAAATATGATTATACAACCACAGTCCAGCACAATAACATTGAAAAATAAAAATAAGATGTCCAAGAAGAAACCAGAAAATTTCTACAATGAACTGTGTGATAAATTGAAAGACAAAATAAATAAATAAATAAATTTTAAAAATTACTTTATTGTCATTGTACATGTATACACAGTATACCCATATAACGAAATTCACTTAACACCCAAAGACCAGATCCAACACACATAACAATCCCCAAACACACTCCCAGCCATCACAATTCTCCACCCCTAAGCCACCCAAACATCCATACAACAGACCAAGTAATACTGTCCAACAGCTCATTGATGGTGGCCCTTTAGTTCATTGTTGAGTGCAATTATAGCTCTGGGATAAAAACTATTCAGAAAAGTGTGGTCCGAGTTTTAATTGTTCTGTATCTTCTGCCAGAAGGCAACAGTCCAAAAAGATTGTAAGGGAAGAAAAGGATCAATATAAAAAATGGAAAGAGAAAGACAAATCTAAGGCAGAAGCAGAGGTGGGCTGTGGCCAGTTTGGACCGGTTTGGGAAAATTGGTAGTTCCAACTAGAGGCTGGGCCCACCCACCTGGGCACTATCCTGTCCTATATAATTGCAGTTGGATTTTTGGTTCCGGGCAAACCAGTTGTTACAGTATGTGACGCCCACCTCTGGGCAGAAATCATCATTTGACAAATTGTAAGGACAGCTAATATGCTGTGGCAGGGTTAATAAAAACAACAGGGAGAGGTAAAATTCTCCCATTTCTTCTGGATATTTATGTAGTCATGGTAAGATGAGACAGCCTCCATATTATGAATATTGGAAAAGGACATGGTTTTTATGTGTCCAGAGTGGCATTGCTGCTCCTGGTTGGGAGTCTTTATCTATCAGACCTCAAAGATACAGCAGGGTTATCATGATATCATCATGTCATCATGATAAGAAACTCACATTCAAGATATATCATAATCCAATATATGCAGCAATCTGGCAATATAATAATAATAATAATAATAATAATAATAATAATAATAATAATAAT
>WNWU01013452.1:1423055-1467670 GCA_012654045.1 Ptyas mucosa
ATAATAATAATAATAATAATAATAATAATAATAATAATAATAATAATAATAATACTTTTTCAAAGGATAGAAGGATTATTTCTTCTCCTTATACCAATACACCAGGAAATCTTTTCTTCTGATACATGACTCATCTTGGAGAATGTATATCATACAGTTAATTCTCCAATTCCGATCATTTTTAATTACACTCATATTTAAAATCTATATTTCACAGCTGTCTTCTCATGCAATAAACACAATTGCCATATTACATTTCATTTGGAACTAGGGAATGGCTCATTTGAAAATATTTCTTTCTTTGATCTTCCATTCAAGATGGCTGCTGCATGGTAAAAGCTTTTTTTCCTCTTACTGATGATCTGCTGATTTTACTGCCAAAACTGATTCTTTGGCACTGCTGCTCCCTGGTTTTGAATGGAAGCATTTAGAAATTATCCAAGATGACTCTTGGATGATCATAGACCCAGTTGGAAGTGGAGCGGGTGTTCTTGAAGATTCCACTTCTCTCTGGAATGGTCGAAAAGTCACTGGGCATATACACCTATCAGCAGTTTCATTTTCTAAGCATGTCTGACCTGTAACTTTCACTTTTTAAATTTATGGTTTTATTTTGCTTTTTGCTTCAAATGTTGACTAGGGTTGAATGCTGATTTATTTCAACCTCTTGCTGGGCTCTAATTATACTTCTGTCTCCTCCATATGGAAGCCTGGTAGCATTTGGGAGGGGGTGGGGAGTTCTTAGACTCTCGTCATTGGATCTCTGCATTTTTTGAATTTGCAAAATATTTGGAGTTTATTTCTCCTGAATGTTTCTTATAAGTTTGGATTGAAATGTAGAGGAAAACAGACTTTTTTTGTTCTTTGTTTCCAGATCAAGTTTCACAGATTAAAATGGCTGAACAGTGGCTGAAACCTAAGAAAGGAGAGTGGAGGAATATGCAGCTTCTAGCTGTGTATCTCTTTAAAAATCTTGTTGATACATTAATGATATTGCAAAATATGTCAGGGCATGAAACTGTGATTAAAGATTCACAAAAGGACTTTGATTCAATTCCAGACCAAAGAGATATTCTTATGGTTTATAAATTTATAAAATCTTCCCACAATACCACAGGGTCTTTTTGTCTATACCCCATTCAGTGGGTTCCCACACCCACTGAAGATGGCCCAGTCCAGCCTCCCTGGCCTTTAGTCAAACTATATTCCAACAGAACCTCAGATAGTAGTCTCAGTTTCTTTTCACACTCTCGTCATTCTACTGCTGCTCTTTACTACAAGGAATAAGTTACAGTTTATTAACTTCTCATTGATTCCAATTTCCTATACAGAATAGGAAAAGCCACAACGCTTCTTACTCAAGAACCCTTCAATACCAAATGTCCCACAACAACCATCACCACTATCATACCAACCCAGCTGCTTTGCTTTTATAGCTGCTATTTGCTAAGCAGGTGGGCTGGCTAGGACAAGGTCTTAAAAGGGCAGGGCAGCATTGGTCAGTGCTACCGGTAGCTAATTTCAGGCAGCCTCTTCTCTCACAATTTTCTAGAACAAAATATTGTATATTCTTATATTTTATGGAACGTATACTTTATTTCTCAAGTTACAGTCGCTTTCAAACATTGACCTATACTTGGATATGCATAGCACAGAAGTGTTTGTATGCAGGACCCACTTAATACCCCAGGATATTATCCCAGTTTATCCAAAGAGCTAACCATCCTTCTGGTTATCTCAGAGAATTCTTGCATTCCTTGTGAGATTCTACATTATATAACCTCCTCCTTAGGAATTAGGTGCCCGTTTTTCCTATAATCACCATGTACTAAGGATGATCCGCAAATGAAAATTCTTTAACTAGGCTATAGATCCTCTTCAGGAGAGCACACCAGAACTACAGGTAGTCCCTGACTTACAACCATTCATTTAGTAACCATTCAAAGTTACAACAGCACTGAAAAAGTGACTTATGACCATTTTTCACACTTATAGCTTTCACACCATGGTCATGTAATTGAAATTCAGATGCTTGGCAAGTGAGTCATATTTATGATAGTTGCACTGTCCCGGAATCATGTGCACACCTTTTGCTACCTTCTGACAAGCAAAATCAATGGGTATAATAAAACCATTCTCTAATCTACCTCAATCGTAGAAAAAAATTATTTCATCACAGATCAGAGTTTTTATATAAATTTATAACATACAAAATCCCTGTAGTGAAAGTATGATACTGATATAAATCAAAACGTATGTCTTTCACTATGCAGAGATGCCCCAGCTTCCAGGCAGAATTGGTTTGTGGCAGCTAATAAAACAATAAAAAGAATATAAAAAAGAAGCCACTTTAAAATCCAGTATGGGGGTTAAATTAAATCAGCAGCCAGTAGATTAACATTTGAAAATAAAAATCAGAAGAAAGAAAGAAAAAGCATCGAAAAGGACAGCTAAACCCAGATGTTCTTTAAAAGCAAACAGTGGAAAGGAAAAGATGGAGACACGACTCTCCAACCACTCCCATTTAGAATTGTTACGTTCTAGGTCTTCTTCTCAGATAGGTCCATGATTGTCCAACAATAATATTGAGTCATTCCTAGTAGCTCCTGTTCACAACTAGGGAGCATGCTGCCAAAGAGCCAGTTTGGTGGCACAGTGGCTAGAATGCAGCATTGCAAACTAATTCTGCTGACTGCTGACTGCCAGCAGTTCGGCAGTTTGATTCTCACCAGGCTCAAGGTTGACTCAGCCTTCCATCCTTCTGAGGTTGGTAAGTTGAGGCCCAGATTGTTGGGGGCAATATGCTGACTCTGTAAACCACTTAGAGAGGGCTGTAAAGCACTATGAAGTGGTATATAAGTCTTACCGCTATTGCTATTTGGATGTGAAACCAGTTTTCTGTCAGCGGAGGGAGGGAGGAAATCCTGCTGAGTCAGAAAACCATCTTGGGGACTCCCATCATGCAACATTTTGACACTGGTTTGTTGACATCTGTTAAGAAATACCAATGTAATTCATCTAAAAAGTGGTTAAGACACTAGGTTAGAAAGTGGGAAATCATGACTTCCAGCCCTGCCTTAACTATGAAAGCCAGCTGGGTGATCTTGGGCCAGTCACTCTCTCTCCATCCAACTCATCTCACAGGGGGGAAGAATAGGAAGAAGAAGGATCATGTTGTGGGGAAAACAGGAAGAAGGAGTGTTGAATATGTTTGTTGCCTTGAGTTATTTGTAAAAATAATAAAGGTAAAATGCAAATAAAACAAACATTTCTTCACATTAAATGAAGTGCTAGCTAATGGTAAAATGGGGTAGTACCCTTGAGTATTAATTTTAAATTTCACAATCTTCGGAAAGGTTTATGATATATAAACTATATTTTTTTAAATCCTAGCATATTATCTAGCTGCAGTCCATGCAAATCCTCAACCTTCACTGGTACTACTTCACAAGTCAAGATAATTAAAATTCTATTTGTGTAAGAATGTCATGAATGAACTTGTGTTATTCAATTCAGAAATCCCCCATATCTCAAGAGAATTCAGATTCAATAAAAGATGTACAACAAGCAAGTTTAATAATTAGTGCATATCAGTAGGGTACTGAAATGTCAGAACTATAGTTAATAGCAGGTAGTTTTCACTTTTTATGCTTTGAAATGGATGCAACAATTTCATGAAGCTAAAAATAATAAAATAGCAGTAAGAAAATACATGCTAAAGGACACATTTTCCTAGTAATCAAGTGCTCTTATGCACTCTTAGCCAAATTCTAGAATTTTACCATTCTCATAGTTAACTGTTACAGAATTTCTGAAATATTGGCCTCAGCTGATAGTAATCTAAACAGACCAACTGTATTTAAAATAAGGATCAGCATGATGAAAAACATTCTCCTTTCATCAACTTTTAACTTTGAAAAACAATATCATTAATATATAAATTAAAGAGAATGAAGAAAGACACAATCTTGCTGAATTAGTTGTCAAATAGCTGATAAGGGATAATTATAATAGAATCATAGAATTGGAGGGAATCTTGGAGATCTTCTAGTCCAAACTCTGCCTAAGGCAGGAGATCTTATATGATCCTGGAGAAATGGTTTCCAATCTTTTCCTGAAAAGCTCTAGCAATGGAGCACCCACAACTCTGGCAGCTCCCATGGGAAAATTCAGCAGTTTATGGCAAAGCAATGCCTTCCTTATTTGAAGATATAAAATAAGCCCTAGAATTGTTGAAAAGGGCACTTTGAAGCTTTCATTCAAAAATACAAACCTGGACTCACCACTTCCATTAAGGCTTCTGCAGAAGCTCCAGCTAAACCATATATTCTGGACATTCACTTTGATAAAAGTAAAATGAAGATGCTGAAGAGTACTGGGCCTAAAACAAAACCTTGGGGTACCTCTCTGCATGTTTCCCTCTGTGTAGGTATATGAGGGATATACAATGAGTGCAATTAATCAGTCAGTTAGAAATCCATCTGGTGGTCATGCTGTCATTTTTCTACCTTAGCAAGATGTAGGTTGAATAAACATTTTTGTTCTGATTCCCTACAGATTTTAAAGGCTTGATTCAAAGCCTGAAGGGAAGGGAAGGGAAAGGAAAGGAAGAGAAGAGAGAGAGAAAAAGAAAAAAGCACATTGGCAGTGAAGGAGAAACAATTCAATCAGCCAGAAGGAAGGATTTCTTCCCTTTTCTGGCAAACCATCAAGGACCAGGAAAACCACTAGATACCTTGCTCCCTCAATCAAGTATTTAAGGTTGGAAGAAGTATTTTAGAGGGCTGTACACAGTCCCTGCTAGTAACATAAACGAGAGTGACATCCATCTGGACCAAGAAGTAACCTAATTTATTGAATCCCTTAAGATGAACAAGGCTCCAGGTGTTGATTGGGTTGTGCTTGAAATAATTTAAACATTCCAGCTGGTTGTTGCCTCATGCCTATTTATGTTGCAGCATGTCTATTTATATTCAGAGATCAGACTGATTATGCTCCAGAAGACTGAGGCAATAATAATCTAAATTTATTTTAAAAAACCAGGTAAGAAAGAATGATCCATGCAATTACAGACTATCAGCCTTTTGCATGTTGTTAGTAAATTATATATTAAACATTTAAATCACAAGCTCCAAGACTAGATAGAGACTGATGACCTAATCCAAGATATAGTGGCAGAATTCAGAGGTTGTGGTGAACAGCAGACATTCTGGTATTCCAAAAAATACACCCATAAAAAGAAATCGTCCCTCTTTGTGTGCCTTTGATTCAATTTTCAAAAATGCCCTTGGGGGTGGGAGAACAAGGCTATTGACAGTGCCTCCAGTTTCAGATACAGATGTTCGACTCATACAGAAATTTAACACCATCTTAAGAGTGAGGTGCAATTGCCAAGAGCCCATCACTGGCCCTTGTGGAAGTGCTAGAGGGCCTTGTTCCTTCATGGCTTTTGGAGTCTCCAAAAAGTGAGCACAAATGGTCTATATTTTCTCTTCTTTTTGGAGACTGCAAATTTCCAGGCCTGGTGGACATTGAACTGCCTCAGATAGACAGGGGTTTTTTTTAGAAGCAAAGACAAAAATATTTGCATTTATGTATTTATATATTCATTTATTACATTTATATGCTCCCCACAGTAGTGGTTTTCACTTACCTTCGCTACTGGTTTGGAGCTGTGAGGGCACTCTTGCGTGTGGTGCTTCTACGCATGCGTAGAACCTTCTCTGTATGTGCAAAGTGTCCGTGATTATGTCCGGGCAGGTGGGTGGAGCCTTCTGCTGCTGCTGCTACCAGTTCGCCCGAACAGGAGCAAACCGGTAGAAACCCACTATTGACTCTCCATCTCACTTCCAAAGTGATTCTTTATTACAAATTTTGTGTGATGTGTGTGTGAGAGAGAGAGACAGACACACCAGCAAAGTCAAGTTAGGCATTTTCTGAATTTTTGGCATGCTGATCCCAAAAGGTTTACCATCCCTGGCTTATAGCAACTGCAGTTTGAAACAGAAAGCAGTTACTACGGTGCTCATCCACCATCACGATGATACTTAACTGACAAATTTTAAAGAACAGATCCACACGATGCTACTTTGAATTTATTCTCAGTCCAGTTTGAAGGCATTCTAAAGCACTCTTTTGCTGTTCCAGTTTTAAGGTAGAGTTTTCACATTCTGATCAAGCTTTGCCAAACAAATGCTTTACAATATCTCACTGACAATATTTTTGACAACACAGTCTGATCTGGGAATCTACCCTGATCCTATTGGCCTCTTGAGATTGCTGTGTGGATATCACCTCTCATCACAAAACATGACTGTCCATGACTGGTCTGGCCTGGATATCTTGTTTAAATTGCAACTAACTTTTTTTTATCTTCAGAGGTCCCCCCCAACTATCCAGTTGATTGAGGTAAGATATGGGTTATAAGGTAGGACTATACAATTTCCTTTTAGTAAAAAAGATCCAGAAGAATAGCTGAGTAACTGGAGATTATTTTAGGAAGCATAGCATATGCATGGACCTCAAAAGGAAAAGATAAAATAACAAGTGGAAGAAACTTGTATCTTGTTCTGTGATTTGATAATCACAAGTCATGTATAAATCATTCATAATAGCTTTTTCTCAGAAACTAAATATTGATTTAATATAATTTATCTATAATGAACTGCTGTTATAATAAGAATATTTAGATAGTATGTATTGATATCCGATTGTATGTTGGACGTATCAGTGTCACATTTAGACAAAAAGTGTAAGTAGATAAAAATTATTGAGCTTCTCTTTTATTTATGTTTGATCATTTCTCTAAATACTTTTGCCAGCAGTGTTAAAATAGCACAATAGATCTTTATTTAAGTTGCAAGTTGTTTTATTTTTATTTTTCATTTTCTAAAGATAACTCATTTTTTCCCTGAGAATTTTTTTAAAAGCCTAAAGGTATGCTATTTTACCATTTTGATAGTCACCTAAGGTAGAATGGTTCCACCTTGGCCCCTCACTAACCCATAATTTGCAAGGTCAATCCAAAAACTCTTGTAGGAGATTACCAGCTGAGTCCAAGGGTGGGATCCAATTCATCATTAGTTTGGAGTTGCTACACCCCATCCCACTCTTAAAGTCCACTGACTTTTATCTGTCACTAATATGCCTTGACCTTTAGTAGATCAGATACCTATGAATAGGTAGCATGAAATAAATTCATAATGCTTTTGAACTATATTCTGGCTCCTGATTTCCTGCACCTGACATCTCTACATCAAAACAGGATTTTCTTAAGCATGCTTAGAGTTAAGCCTGCACAAGCACAGGACAAAGCAGCTTAAATGGTAAGCATGGATATACTCTTTGTAACATGCCTTCAAATTCTAATGCAGCATTGCTTTCTAAAGGATCACATCTGTTACCAATTTGAGTTTACAGACTAGTACCAACTTTTGTTTCAATAATACATATTTAAACTCATCATTTTTGCTCTGCTTTGGATTAGCCTGCACATTTAAGTCAAATCAAAGACTTAAAAGGCCTGGTGAGTCAATAAGAAAAAAAATCAAATTTCATCTAAAAAACCTAATAATAATGAGGGAAAGTTTTTAAGAGCTGGACAAATAAATCTTTAAGTGATAAGCAATGATATCTGTATGAAAATTGTACACATATGCAGTATATTAGTAACTGAATAAGAGAGTTGATAGGGACCTTGGAGGTTATCAATTCCAGCCCCCTTCTCAAGCAGGAGACCTTACACAGTTTCAGGCAAGTGGCTGAACAGTGGCCAGTCTCTTCTTCAAACCCCCCAGTGAATGGAACATCCACAATTTCTGAATTTCTGAAGTTCCACTGGTTAATTGTTCTCACTGTCAATAAATTTCTCCTTAATTTTATGCTGCTTCTCTCCTTGATTAGTTTCCATCTATTGTTTCTTGTCTTCCCTTCTGGTGTTTTGGAAAATAATTTGACCACCTCTTCTTTGTGGCAGCCCTTCAAATAGTAGAACATTGCTATCATGTTACTCTTAGTCCTTATTTTCATTACTCTAGACCAGGGATGTCAAACTCACATCGTCACGGCTGCATCACATGATGTATCGGGACTTTTTCCCTTTGCTAAACCAGGCATGGGCGTGGCTAGTGCATGACGCATATGGTCCATGTGACAGGAGTTTGACAGCCCTCCTCATGACATTCCAAATTCCTGCAACCTTGGCAGCTGCAGCACACTGTTGGCTCACTACTGGAATGGTTCTCCAGTAGGACTTCTAGTTCCTAGATTTTCATACTTATGACTGTTTCAGCATCCCTATGGTCACATGATTTACATTTGGATGCTTGACAATGACTCACATTTATGATGGTTGCAGTGTCCTGGGATCATGTGATCTCCTTTTATGACCTGTTGACTAGTAAAATCAATGGGGAAACCAGATTCACTTTACAACCATGTTACTAATTTAACAACCGCAGTGATTCACTTAGCAACTGTGGCAAGAAATGTCGCAATGGGGCAAAACTCATTTAACAAATTTCTCACTTAACAACATAAATGTTGGGTTCAGTTGTGGTTGTAAGTTGAGAACTACCTGTACTTTCATTGTAGGCTACATGTTTGTCAGCCAGTTATGAATTCATCTGGTGGTGATGCTATCCCACATTTTCTGTCTTACCAAGAAGTAGGTTGCACTGTACTTTGTCAGATGCCTTATTGAAAGTATACTATGTCCCCAGCATTTTTCTGATCCACTAATTCAGTGACTTTGTCAAAGAAAGCAATAAGATTTGTCTGGCATGATTTGTTTTTGACAAACAAATGTTGGTTTCTGGTTATAACTTTACTTACCTCCAGGTGTTCACAGATTTGTTGCTTGATTATCTTTTCCAGGATTTTCCCAGATATTGAGAAAGGTCTGTAATTTCCTGGATCCATTTTTTTTCTTTTTTGAAGATGGTGATCTCTTGCCATTTTATTGCTTATTTTGAGCTGCATTCCTAGTCTCTCTTTTACGGTACTGTTTTTGATAGATTGGACTGATTTTTTTTCTTTTATGTAAAGACAGATGCAAAGAATGAATTAAGCAGTTCCATTTCCCCCCTGTTGCTTGCAACCTGCTTGCCATTTTTGCCCATTAATGAACCAATTGTTTCCTTGACTGTTTTCTTGTTTTTTATGTGTTGAAAGAAGCTTTTAAAATTGTTTTTGACATTTATTGGAAGCCTTAGTTCATTCTGAGCCTTAGCTTTACTGACTTCATCTTTGGAGCTTTGAGCTATATGCTAATATTCTGTCTTAATTACGTAGACCTCTTTTCACTTTTTATTTTTGCCCTTTTTGTCTTTCAATTTATCAGAAGTTTTTTGTGCAGCCATGCTGGTTTCTTCTGGAATCGTTTATTTTTCTTCTTCAGTGGTGTTATGATAGACTGGGCTTTGATAATCTCACTTTTCAAAGTTTCCCAAGCTTCTTGGTTTTTTTTCTCCCCTTGAGGACCTTCATCCATGAAATCCTTCTCATGCACTCCCCAAGTTTGTTGAAATCAGGATTCAAAGTCCAAAACTCTAGTTTGACTTTGTTCCTAGACCATGTTTTGCAGCACCTAAAAAGGGACAGGTTACACCTCACAAGAACTGGGAAGAATTCAGAAAATAACTGGCTCAGCTTATCAGAAGATTTTAAACTAAAAATGAGGGGAGAGGGTGACCAATTTTTAGACAATCTTTAGGATCTTTGGGATTTAATTCGCAAACCCAAAGACAGCCAATATAACAATGAGGTATAGGGTGATCGGAAGGAAGTTAGAAAAATTAAGATAAAAAGTAGGTGTCAGATCCATTATTGTGTCCTGCCATTCAGTTGGAAGTGGGTGGGGGAGGAGACTTGCTGGCATTTTAACTTGCTTTTTGCTTTTGCTGTAGCTGCTTGGGAATTAGGGAAGGAGAGCAACTTCAGATACAGAGCAAGCTCTTTCCCAGCTGATTTCAGCCTGTCTCCAAGGCCGTCAGGCCCTGAGGGTGAACTGTTATCTCTTTGCACGTCAGAGGTTCTCAAACCAACCTTGCAGCATCATTTTGGCTGCAGTGGACTGGTTGGCGGGCTGGCTTGAGGAAATGAAAGAATGCTGTTTGCATTGCATGGGCTTTTTCAGATTTTGCCTTGTTCTCCTGCAATCACTTCCCTCTCAGTAAAACTTCTTTAATTCAACTTAATGGATTAAGAGTCTCACTTTCCTGAGGCACTAGCCGAAGCAGTTCCTTACATTAGGCAAAATCTGCAAACCCAGTCAAACCAGAGGGGCACACTGCGCTACCGTGGGGACTGTGCACATGATGTCAGCACAAGGCAGCAACCAGGAGGAAGCTGAGTGCTGGGGGGTAAAGCCTCATCCAGATCTCCCTCCAGGCTGGACTTGTCCCAGTGGATGGAGAAGATTGGAAAACTGGGAATGGTCCACTTGAGTCAGAAAGAAGGAAGATGGGGAAGGAAGAACCAAGGGGGTGACCATCATCCATGGCAGCTGGCAGTGAGCAAGGCAATTAGAGCTGGAAGAGCTCAAGGAGGAGGAAGGCAAGAACCTGATCAAGCAGTGCATGATAAATGCTTTCCAAACCCTGAGGACATGTGAAGCAAATGCCAAGGCTACTGCCATGAGACTCAGTGAACCCAAGAGGAAAGGTTGGAGGGCGAACTGCTAGACACCACAGCAGGGGTTTTGCCAACTCCAGCCTCTGCTCAACTGTGGCCAGGCAAGAGCTAAGCACACCAAAGGGTAGAAGACCCTACCCCTTGGTATGACGTTTGATGGAGATCCCAGCAGCTGAGATATTTTCTGACCCATGTTCTAACATGGAAGAGTACATGCAAGAGTATGGACAGGAGTACATACAAGTACATGCAAGAATACGGGCAGAAGATCCCTATCGAAGGTGGGGAGCATCACCCTGGCCTTGGAGGGGGCCACAGCCCACTGGATGGTGACCCTCCACAATGAAAAATGCACCAGAGGTCAGAAATTTTGATCGCTTTAGGACACCACTCTTTTGGTGATTTGAAGTTGTCTTCACCAATTGTAAAACAAGGGACAGTATCAAAGTCGTGCATCAAGGCACAGAGTGGTGGTGGAGTACACCGAGAAATTTCATGACCTGGCATGCTGACTCAATGACTGGCTGGAAGACATCCTCTCAGTTGCTTCCAATATGGGTTGAACAATGACCTGTACAACACCTGTGTCTCAAGGGAAGTCTCTGCCACCCTGGCTGAGGAGGTAAAGATTGACAAAGGACTCCACTGGCACTGCTCAACCCAACTGTGGAATAACCAGCCCCGGAGAAAAGAGAGCAGTGAAACCATGAAATCTGCAGCCCCGCTTTACCGCCTGTTTCCAGTGTGGCCAGGAGGGACATCACATGGCAGAGTGGAAGGCCAGCCACCCAGCCAAGAAGACTCCTCCTTGGCTCCCTGGAAAAGCTACTAAGACCCCACAATGGGCCAGAGAAATGGCATTGAAGAGAGTGGAGGTTGTTGAGTTAATCTCATCATTGAAGTAGAATAACAGAACTCCAACCCCACTAACCGATGGCCAGGGACTAACCAACACTGATGATGACCCCCTGCTAAATGGCTTGGTCATACCAGTGATGCTCTCCGTAGAACTAAGTTTTCAGACCTCAGGGCTGAAGCCACCTTATGAGCCTTGCTAGACTCGGGCTGCACCAGGTGCTTAGTTAACCCAGCCCTGGTGGAAAAATTAGGAATCCACTTATGGTGGCATCACATTTTGCCAATTAGATGAATCGGTGGCAGGGAGCATCCTGACCATCCTTGTCACCAAATCTATAGAAATGCAGATGGGGGCCCAAGCAGTGATTTTAATGGATCCAGGGATGGATCCTAGTCTTAGCTCTGGCATTTTGGACCTTATCCAACAAAATGAAATTTAATGTAGAAAAAAGTAAGGTTTTACACTTGAAAATAGCAATAGTACTTAAACTTATCTACCATTTCACAGTGCTTTACAGCCCTGTCTAAATGGTTTACAGAGTCAGCATATTCCCCTCAACAATCTGGGTCCTCATTTTACCAACCTTGGAAGGATGGAAGGCTGAGTCAACCTTGAGCCTGATGAGATTTGATCTGCCAAATTGCAGGCAGCCTGCAGTCATGAGAAGTAGCCTACAGTACTGCACTGTAACCACTGTACCACTGCAGCTCCTATATGAAATGTACAAATACAAATTAGGCAAAACCTGTCAACTGTCATCTTATGCTTGCTGTAGTTCACTGTTAAGTGATGATAGCGCCATTAACTGTGGGGAGGGGGGATGAGGAGAGTGATGCTTGGGAATCGAAAGTAGAGTTGTACCACAGACATGTAAAACTCAAGACCCATGGGCAAGATCCGGCCCATTGTGTGTTTAGATCTGGTCCACAGGCCCTGCCCTGGAGATGGTGAGGAGCCACCCTCCACTATCTTGGCCCATCCCAGCTTGCCCTGGCACTCCCCCTTGATGCATGTTCAGGAGGTGGCAAGCACATGGGGATGGCAATGCCCAGCAGCACCTGCAGCTCATTTGTTGCTCAGCTCATTAGCCAGTAGCGATGGCCAGGTGGCTGTGAGCCTGGGTCCTTCAATAAACCATGTTCAGCCTCATCCCACCCACACTGCACTCAGGATCCTGCAGCTGGGCCACCATCTGCCTCACCTCACCTCACCCCACACTTCACTCCAGTGGCACCACCAGCAGCAGCAGCAGCCCCGTCCAGCAGGAGCACTCCCACCCATCCACTCTCCTCCAGCCCAGGAAGCTGTGCCATTGCAGCCACCTTGGAGTGGTGCCTCCAAACTTCAACCCCCCATAGCCCTTCCACATGCACCTTGAACAACCTGGCCAAGGAGAGCAAGCACAGCAACTGCAGCTTTGAGAAGGTAAACATGTGCCGGGCAGCCCCTAGGGAAGTGTGGCTGGGCTGGGTGGTCCCAGTGCCCTGGAAGCTTGAGGGCTGGCCTGGGTGCTTGCCCTCTGCTGCCCAGGGCTCCAGGCAGCCCACGCCATCATCCAAGGGTCTTCCGCATGGCCTGAGAGGGACAGTGAGGCTCCTCTGGTGGATGAGGCTTTGGCACTCACCCTGCTCTCACCTTCCTCCGCTGGAGACCTCTGAATCTCCCTTCCAGCCTTGCCTTGACCCCATAGGTGCCCTTTTTGGCTCTTTTCCTCCCACCACCTGGGGGGCCTTGGAGAGGTAGAAGCAGTGGTGGGATTCAGCCAGTTCGCACCACTTCGGGAGAACTGGTTGTTAACTTTCTGAGCAGTTTGGCACACTGGTTGTTGGAAGAAATCATTAGGGCAGAGAACCGGTTGTTAAATTACCTGAATCCTACCACTGGGTAGAAGTGACCAATATGGAAGCTGCACCTTGCCCTTCATATGTGTCTCCCCTGCAGCCTCTTCATGCCTCTGTCTGAGGATGGTTGGGCTTTCTTCGGATGTGGCTCCCACAACTTGCATCCCCTCTTCTGCCATCTAACCGGCATTGCCTATGAAAGCTAAAATTTGAATGGATATTTCAGGAATTCTGAACTCTATTTCTGGGCTTTTTTGACTTAGGAGAGTTGTTGGGGAAAAATGGAGACCTTGTTTCTTATTTGGGAAAGCTGAATATGTCTTGGTTTTTTTCCTTACAATCCAAGACTGAAAGGCAGCCCTGAAAATATCAGAATCTGATCAGAAATAGAGGTAGCTTAACTAGAGAGGTTGAGTAGACCTTGCGGCTGTTAGATCAGCTTCAAAGTGATGGTGGATTGCTGATTTCCCCCCCCTCCACCTAACTAGGATCTCTCCTGTACAAAATATATAATTTCAATTTATCAAAGGGGGCTGCAGTAACTTGCTTTCTCTCCATAGATGCTCTGATGTTGCTAAACCTGCTCAAAACATCTGGACTCACAGCATCCTACTGAGGCTCCAGAATGGATACCTAGAGCACTCACAACTGCTCGCCTCACTTAGCACCTGGGACTGCGCAGTCTCGTAGTCCATATATACAGCATCTGTCTTGAAGACCTGTGTGCCTATACTGACATTTAAACCCCAAATATGGCCAAACAGAAAGTGGACTTTGAAAACAGGTGCTTTCAAAAGAAGTGGAGGAAGAGTACCTGTTTGTTAACATTGAAGTTAAGGCCTTGTGCCTTGTTTGTGGAGCTAATGTGGTTGTACTTAAAGAATATAACATGAGATGGCACTATGAGATGAAACATCAGGACAAGTACAAAAACATGGACATACAGCAGTAGCTAAAGAAGGTGGAAGAGTTGAAAAAGAGCCTGATGCACAGAAGCTGCTGTGAAAGTTAGTTTTATAGTGGCAGAAGAGATAACTAAATAATCCCGGCCATTTACAGGGGTGGGAGTTTGTGAAGTGCTGCATGTGTGTGTGTGTAAAGTGTGTCCAGACCAAAAGCAAGCATTTTTTAATGTAAGCCTAAGCAGGAATACTGTTGCTGATCAGATATATGAGTTTGCCACTGATTTACAAGGACAGTTGATTGAAAAGGGAAAAGATTTCATTGCATATTCCCTTGCATGTGAATGAGAGCACTGACATCAGTGACACGGCACAGCTGACAATCTTCATTTGTGGAGTGGATTCAAGTTTATGCATTACATAGGAACTTTTGGATATGAAATCAATGCATGGCACTACCACAGGAAAAGACATACTTGAAGCAGTATTTAAACATGTAAATGACATGAAACTGCCCTGGGACAAACTTACAGGATGGACAACAGATGGAGCATCTGGGAAAAGAGTGGCTTAGTGGGAAGGATGTGAGAGAAGATGAAGAGCGAGAATTGCATAGATGAGCTGACAGCATATTACTGCATCCTATACCCAGGAAACACTATGTGGCAAAGCCCTGAAGATGGAGCATGTAGTAAGCACTGTAACACAGACAGTTAACTTTATAAGAGCCAAAGGTTTAAATCACCATCAATTTAAGTCTTTTCTGGAGGAAATGCATTCTCAACTTGGTGATCTGCCCTATCACACAGAGGTGTGATGGCTAAGTCGAGAAAAAGTGCTCAATAGATTTTTCGAGTTGCGTAAGGAAATCTGTCAATTCATGGAAAGTAAGGAAAAGACTCCATAGTATTGCGGGATGAAAAGTGGCCGTGTGAATTGACTTTTCTGTACGTCAAAATTAAGCATCTCACTGCACTAAACCTTCAGCTTCAGAGGCGGGACCATGTGAACATGGACATGTATGATGCAGTGAAAGACTTTCAAATTAAGCTGCGACTGTTGGAGACTCAGATGCAACAAGGAAACTTGAGTCACTTTCCCTGTTGCCAAACAATCATAAACTAAGTCTTGACCACTATGTTTTCAGATGCTCATTTTGCTGATAAGGTGAGCACACTTCACATGGAGTTTACATATCGTTTTGTTGACTTTGAAACACAGAAATTCAATTTTGGACTGTTCAGTAATTCATTTGCAGTTGACAGAAAGCACCTGTAAAAATCCAGATGGAGTTGATAGAACTCCAATGTAACAGTGCACTTAAGGCAACAATGATGCTGTGAGGCCCATACGGTTCACCAGGTTCATCCCTGAAATGATGCCCCAACTCTGCAAACAAGCTGCTTGAATGCTCTGCATGTTTGGTAGTACATACCTGTGTGAGCAACTTTTCTCTGTGATAAGGGTGAACAAAAGTGTACACTGAAATCTTCTCACTGATGCACACCTCCACTCTGTCCTGAGAGTTTCCACAGCTCAGAGCCTAACCTCAAACATGAATGAACTTATAGACAAGAAAAGATATCAAAGATATCTGGCTTGGACAAAACGGTTTGAAAAAGAGAACTAAATAGTTTGTTTTTTCTTTGTTTTAAATTTGTTTTTGCAGATTTATTTGAAATATTTGTTCATATTTGAAATGTTAATCCTGTTTGGCCTACATCTTAGACATAATATACTCCTAAATTAATATGATATAGTTTTACATGCAACTTTGAGGGCAACCAAAATGCTGATGTGGCCATCAACGAAATTAAATTTGATTTAATTTCCACCCTCTGCTCAAACAGGAGACTGTCATTTTAGACAAATGGCTGTCTACTCTCTTCTTAAAAGCCTCCAGTGTTGGAGCACCCACAATTTCTGAAGGCAAGCTATTCCAATGGTTGATTGTTTTTACTGTCAGAAAGTTTCTCCTTAGTTCCAAGTTGCTTCTCTCTTTGTTTAGTTTCCAATCATTGCTTCTTGTCTTGCCTTTTGGTGCTTTGGAAAATAAGCTGACCCCCTCTTCTTTCTGGCAGCCCTTCAAATATTGGAACACTACTATCATGTCACCCATAGTTCTTTTTTTTTAAAGTTTTTTTTTATTTTTTACACAAGCAAACAAACAAACAAACAAACACACAATGTATTTTTTCTGAACAGAGTATTTGCCGGTTCACAAATGTAAACAGTTTTTAGTCATTTCAACTGAATTTACAATTTATATATTACCTTTTTGCCATAATATTTATTCTCTTTATTTTTTTAAAACCAATATTACCCTTCATCCTAACCTCTAATCTTAACCAAATTCAATTCTTCCCTTCATCTCTATATTAAACCCCTTAAATTTAAAATCTCACAAATATAATTCTTAGTATTCCCTTATATTCCTTTAATACAATCACTAATGTTTTCCATTATCAGCTGTTTCAATATCCAACATCTTAATACAAATCAGTTAATTATGTGGTGTTACAATCATTCATTTCTTATAAGAATAATAAACCCAATTGTTTTATACCATACATTTCCTTAAATCTTATTCCAAATAATACAATCCAACATTTTAATTCTGAATCTTATCTCTAATTTTCAATTACTTTATCAAACATATGTATTTATACCTCTTCAAACAACATCTTGATAATTTCTGCTTTCACCACAATCTAATTAATTCATAATACAATATCATTTCATTTTTTCTTTTTTGATTAAGTTCAAAATATGCAATTAAAAATATTCCAATTTTTACAATTTTGTTGATTAAATTTGAAGATATTCTAGCTGTTATCCTCTAATTTATTAAACTTATTCATTTCTAAAATTTATCATTATATAAATTCCAACAATGCAATTAAGAATATTCCAATTGCTACAATTTCCATAATTTTAGTTAAAAGATATTCCAATTATTACGTATTTCTAAAAATCATTTTGATTCATCAATTCATATTTCAATTCTAATTATATGTAACATATTCCTCTTTCATTTCTTTTTCCCTTTCCCCTTTCCCCTTTCTATTTTTATTTTTCCTTTTTCTTTCTCCTTCTTTTCTTTTGTATTTTAAAATCCTAAACTCTCCTGTTTTGCCCTGTATTTCCCATTATTTCCCATCTCTTTTCCCTTTTTCTTATTTTTCCACTGTTAATCCCAGTGTAATCATTTTGTGTTTCAAAGTCATGGACTCTTCTATTTTGCCCTGTATTTCCTGTTGTTTTCCATCCCTTCTCCCTCTTTTCTGTCTTTCCCAGGTAATCATTTAAGTTTTTTATATTCTTTCTATTCCATCCTTTCCCCCCCCTCTTTGTCTATTTCCACCCTTCATGTTTTTTCCATTGTTAATCCCAATGCAATCTTTAAAATTCTCCTTTTTATTGTTACCGCCCACATAATCATTTAGTTTTCCATAGTCAATCTCGTTGTCTTTGTCTTCTTTATTTTCAATCTCTGTGTCTTGCTTCTCATTCGTTATTTCTTTGTCAGCTTGAGTATACTCTAACAAATTTTTGGATCATCAGGTTTTGGTTCTCCATGCAATATTGTGATTATTTTCCTTACTTCTGTTTTCAATGATAAATACATCATTTTCATCATTTCTCTAATTTCCTGTGCTATTTTATTCTTTCTGGATTAATATTGTTCCAATTAAAAGTTAAGAATTTCATTGTATTCCTCTTTTTTTAAAATAATCAAAATCGAGCTTCTTACAGTCAAACAAATCCTCCTTAGAAGTTCTCCTGGCTGTTATCACCATCGAAGCTCAAGGATTTTTCCAAAGCAAAAGTTCAGTGTTGTAATGATCTTATTTCTCCTGTAGATGTCTCTCTACAATCCACAATTCCAATCAGCAGCCTGAAAAAGTATCCATTTTGTTTGCAATCCAGGTTAACAGTCTTTGCTAATTTTTTTCCTTTTCTTCTTTTTAGCTTAATATATGCCAAATCAGTTTTAAAATCTAATCCAAATTACACAGTCCGTTTCCCCCCCCTCTCTCTTTTTTTTTTTTGGTACAAAACTTCTATTACAGGGCTTAATTTCCAATTTCTCTTTAGTTTTTCTCCAACATTCAAAAGAGGATCTGCTCACTTTCTTTCCAATCCTTTACACAATAATGGGTTTTATTTCTTCTAATTTTTAAAGTTTTCCAAATATTTTTATCCAAGAGTCAATTTTCTTTTCGGGTTTTGTCAATTTAAGTTTCCATTTTAATCTTCTTCCTTCCTTTCCCCCATGCTCATTAGCCACTGTTATTCCACTGGGGCTCTTTCAGATTTAAAAATCTTTTTCTTTTTTTTTCTTTGCCTATGAGTTGGCTGTCACTGGCTGAATGGCTTAAAACTCTGTTCAGGTCACCGCTCCTGCTCAGTGCTTAGTCCAGTTACCCCAGCTTCTTGGTGGCCACAATGGCTGCCACCCCCGCTGCCGAGTTGGAGAGAACTTCCCTGTTCCTCTTCGACAGCGGCTTGTCAGTCCACGTTTTCGTGGAGCTCATCAGAGCCCACTATTTCCCTGACTGTCTCGTCACAATGCTTCCCCCCCCCGCCAGTTCTTCTTTGACTAAACTGGACATAGACAATTCCTGCAACCGTTTTTCATAAGTTTTAGCCTTGAGCCCCCCTAATCATCTTCATTGCATTTCTCTGCATTCTTTTTAGACTTTCAACATCTTTTTTAGATTGTGGTGACCAAAATTGGATGCAGTATTTCAAGTATGGTCTTACCAAGACATTACAAAGTGGTAGTATCACTTCTTGTGATCTTGATTCTGTCTCTCTGTTAATGCAGCCTAGGATTGTATTGACTTTTTTGGCAGCTGCAGCACACTGCTGGCTCATATTTAAGTGATTGTCCACTAAACCTCTTGCAATTATTGCTGTTGAGCAAAGTTTTACCTAAGTTCCAAGGTAACTTTTCTTAGATAATGACAAAATTCTCTTCCTACCCTTCTATGGTTCTAAGCTGTTCAGGCATTTATGTTGCCAATATTCACAGCAGAAGAATATGCATGTTATCAATTTGTTGACTCATGCAAATAATGCCACTTCTTTTATATTAATTTTACCTGCTGCTTCTGCTTAAAATCTCTGTGAGGAGAACATTTTTCCATGGAGTATGATATGTACCACAAGTTTACTGTTTCATTGGGCATAGCCTGTAGCAACTTTGAATCTTTGCGTCATTACATAGATGTAAACATTTGTAAAATCATCTACTTCTGCTCAAAGAAGTTTGCAGATGAATTATTCACATTACGGTCAGTCTCTAGTTATAGTTAAATGTTCTCTGCATAGAAGTTCACACATTCACAGAAAGAAATTGCAGTAATTAATTTGAAATCCTTTTTATTATCTTCAAAAATTCTTTGAAATTTCACCCCATTAGAAACATTCACTTTTTTAAAAAAAACAAATTAAAAATATCTTTCTTCAGTGTCAGTTTTATTATTTGTGTGATTTACTAGATAGCTTCTAATCATTTACTCTTAACCATTAGAATCAATTAAATCAAATGATCAAATGTAACATTTGCATTACTGCTGAATGCTTGGATTTGTTTTAGTTGTAGGCAAGAATATTAAGTAAGAAAGAACTGTTCCCATGTGAAGATCTTTAACAAATATTGTGTCAGTTCTGCCATCTTCAGTTTGGCGCCTAGCTGGCATCCTGCCATCAAATGCTATAGGGGAGGGGGGACAAATGGACAATAAACATGAATGGGGATGTGATGGGAAATAGTGAGGGAGGATGACAGCTTGACAAAGACCAGGGTGGCACGGAACCAGTTTGTGTGCCAGTCTTCAAGGCCACTCATCCTGAGAATGGAACGTGGATTGCCCCAAACATCTCAGTGAGTCTCAAAACATCTATGCAGCTCTCCATTACCTGAAGATGAACTGGTCAAAGAGGGGAGGGCTGAGTTGAGGAAAAAATTTTGTAACCTTTTGTGTGGGGATCTTAGTTCCAGCCTGACTATACTACAACCAGCAACCTTTAGTAAAAGAACCCATCACTTCATCAAAATGGAGTCAAGGATCTTTCTTTCCTTAGGGACCTGAGAGGGGCAAGTCTGACTTATTGATTGTCCAATGCCATTACTGTACCCAATACCAAACCCTAAAATGGAACTGGTATTTTCCAAATATTCAGTGAAAGTCAGGCGAAAGGATATCAGTTCTTAACTATTAATTATTTTACAAAACTAAAGCAAAATGGTTTTGCACAATAATTGTGAGATCCAAAACCTGAAAACTGACACAGAACCCTTTTAAGAGTCCAAATGGCTCATGAATAAAATGCTCATTTGAGAATTCCCTGATTTTTTCTTGCTGCATCCTACATCAATGTTTTTTTTGGTAAATCCAGTGTTTATTTTTTTGTTGAACTCTATGGTTCAATATTCAGGACCATATGGAAAAGTATGAAATACTGAGATATTAAACAGATTAATTTCATTACCTTGAATAAAAAGTATTGTTTCATTTAAAACAATGATCTATGTTTTGGATAGGGTTCCCTTCATATACGGTCCCATAACAAATCTTTTATTGCAATCTAACCTTTTAAAAATCCCTTACAGAAGGTTTCTGCTAAAAGAAAGAAATTTGAGGTGGAGGAATGCACCTAATCTGAGTGAGCATCATAGTTTATAATATTTTGTAAACAGGGAGAAGCAGCTGTGTGTTACAAAATTAATATCTACCCTTGTAGGGTGAAGAAAAGATAATTAAAAAAAACTATTGTCCTGAAATACTGTTATTGTCTGGCAATCTTATATGTGCTTTCTGAGGTATAGGAAATGATAATTTTAAGGTAGAAGAGGAAAGAGAGAGAGAGAGAGAGAGAGAGAGAGAGAGAGAGAGGAGGGAGGGAGGGAGGGAGGGAGGAAAGTCCCTTTCTTCTAAACCCTCCAGGCTCAGGACAAGCCCATATAGAACTGTGTGTCAAATGGGAGAAATTAGATGAAGGACTCAACTGGCAGCAAGAAGTATTAAAAGAAAGATAGCCATTACTTGTGAGCCTGAAATTTTGTTCCCAAGTTTACCCCACATTTCAGTGACTGGTTGAATTGAGTTCTTGACTGATAATTATGCTGCCAGACACTTGCATTATGATTTCTTTCTTTATGTTATATATATATGTTATGGGTATAGGATTTTCTACTATTACTCACATCTAATGCTTTGCTTTCATCTGATTCTTAAGGAATAGCTTCTCTCACAAAAGAATGATAAAACCAAGAATTCACAAAACTTTTCTTAAGCCCTAATTTTGGAACATTAAGGCTCCTTGATCTCTGGCCATCTCTCATGTGCTGCCATTGTGGTGACACAAAGTGAAGTTACTGTTGGCAAATCCACTTTTCTTCCAACTATATGTTCCCAAGGTAACATATAGTTCTGCATGGAGAAAAAGGAATTGCTACCAAATAATCCCCAGCACTACAACTATATTATCATACCAAATATTTTTGGTGTAAGGTGAAAATTAAATCTATACATGTGGATTGGATCAGAGATTCAGACTCAAAAAAGGCTAGTCAGTACAGTAGAGAAAATTTCACTCTGTATTTATGGCAAGAGAAGAACAGCTCATTATGAATAATTGTTATTTTCCCTTGAGGCTTATTGGTTGATATATCCCTTTAACAGAAGTAAAGGTTCATTTAATATACAGTCATTAACACATTCTGTTGGCACTCATTTAGTTAAGAAGTATAAAGACTTGGATATCTTTTAAAAAATCTGATTTCACAATGAAATGTCATTCTCATATAGGCTGCCTCATTATAACATCAAATACGGTACATGTCAATTAGAATATAATAATTCTGTGTAGCCACATAAATGAGACTACTTCCTAAATTATGAGAAAATTTAGCTGTCAGTATACCAAGTTCTTCTTTTTATTAATAACAAAATTAAATTAAATTAAATTAAAATTAAACCCATCCAACCAGAGAAGAAGGTGCATTTTTTCCCGTCTCTCTTCTTTTCCTCCTTCCTTTCATTTTTTTTCTTTGCAGAGTATTTGTAATTCATAAAATTCCAGAAATAATTCCACCATGTCTGGGCAACACAAATGTTTCCTGTTAGAGACCATAACAAATTTAATGTGCATTTTTACAGAGTTAGCAGAGGGGTGCATTGCCATCAGCAAGGACTCAGGCTAGTGGAAAGTGATTGCACGAATTACAAAATGCCACATAGCACTGAATTATAATTTAATGCTTTGGTGAAAGAAAAAAGATGTCAAGTTGGTGGTACCACATTGAGATAATATTCAAAACTGGCTTGTAAAATGTTCCAAGGAACATCTATTTGAGGTTGTATCACATACGAAAGCAGTTTACAGAATGTAAATTAAAGTCTGCAGATACAGAAGTTGCAAAATTAAAGAAAACCCACCAAAATAGAGAACACACACATATATGTATTTATAGAAACCTTTAAGTACCCCATAGGGGTTGGCCAGGCTAGTAACTGCCACCATCAAACAGGAAAGAAAGCAATAGTCATGAGAGGAAGAAATCAACTAAGAAAGCCCAATAAGGGCTCTGACACTTTCTTGCACATGTTCCATCATTATAGATTTTTTGTACTTATTAGCTGCATTGGATTTATGACAAGATTTGCCATCCAGGAAAGAAGTTCTTCCAAAGGACAAAGAAGTTTCTCTCCGCTGCCATCCAAGTAGAGTTGGCATGTGGAGAGCTAGAGAGGCTATGTGTTGAGATGTAGTAGGAGGGAAGTTGAGTTCATTATCTTTCTGCTTAGAGTTATCTCTTTCTGGGATAAGAATCATATCCAGTTTGATAATATCAAAAAATGAATAAATAAATAAATATAAATAAAATATAAATAACAGCTGAAGAATCAAGGGAATTCAGTACTTTCATCTGTTTGAGTCAAGAAAAGAAAAAGCACAGAAAAATGTACATAGCCACATTGAACAATATTTTTTACAGTGTGCCAATTCCCCTTAAAAAGGAAAAAGGAAAAAGAAAAAGAGAGAAAAAAGGGGAAAAAACTAGATTCAAAAGAAGGGAAGAAACTTGATATTAGTCTCTTCTCTCTCTCTCTTTAAAAAAGTGTAATGTTTTATTTATTGATTTTGTATGCATTTCCTGAAGAAGGTGCTCCATTGTGTAGCGAATTAGAGTACATTGGGTGTAGGGTGGTGGTTGGAAGTTAGGGTCAGCTTTGCTGTCCGGTCCGTAGATTTTACAGGCGATTTTCTCTTTGCTTTAAGAAGAGAAAGTGATATTGGAAAAAGTCAGCACTTTTTAGATCAAAGCAAAGCACCCTTCACAAAGCCACAAACAAGAAGCAGGACAGAAAGTCCATGGCTTGTAGCTATCCTCGCACCTGCGGAAGAAGTTATAAGATATTCGCTCATCTTGCAGATTTCCAATGCTCCTTTATAAGGCTGTTTAAACATATACATTCATATATTTAATTAGTTCGTCAGCTTGGCTCTTGCGCCCATGACTTTCTTGGCATGCACTGCAAATAACAACACATACAAAGGATTTCAGTCCCACAAGGTGCTTTGCTTTGTAATTTTTGCTTTGTATGTTTTCCCCTAACAATACAATCTAGTCATATGGAAAAAGAGCATTATGAACACATTCTCAAATTGTTCTTTATCTCCAAATCCCAATAATAACTTTGCAAAGTGAACTTTATGCCTCAAAGCAAGCTATGAACAGAGGATAATTCAAACCATCATGGATCAACATATATGGCAGCAGGCTGTCTTTAGTTTGGTGGGAGACCAGTTCTGCAATCCAAAATTAAAATATCTATTTTTTAAAAAGAGTAGTGTATTTAGATTTGTAAGAATATGTTTAAAGGTATCTCTGTTCGCAAATATTTATAAGCCTATTGCAGATTAGCTGGCACCTTATTTTTTTTATAGAGGGGAAACTTGTTAATCTTTGAAATCCTGAAGAAAACTGTCCATGCCTTGACATAATTTTTTTAAAAAATCTGCATAATAAGATCAAAAAATCGCTAAAGATATTTAGATAGGATAACCTTGGGCAAAATGGTCTAACCTGTTAGCTATAAATCAGAGATGGAGAAATTCTTTGTGGAACATAGGGATTCAGTGAACTTTCTGAGCTCACTACCAGCCTTAGACTACAAAAGTAGGCCTGTGTAATGTTGCACATATGTGCATATGAAGTTATGGCAGATTGGTGAGATATGATCAACCACAGACTAAACAAACATGTCATCAGACATAATAAAAACAATGAGAATACATTCCTAACTCAAATGGGACCAGGATCATTCTCTTTCTGAAAGAATGTCTGAGACCTGATTATTGCAAAAGTATTCCCAAGCTCTAAGGGTTGATCAGTATTATTCAGTCATGCACATTTGCAGAAGATTTTTTGTGCTTTGAATATAAGATATTCTGAAAGGTAAATTACATAGAATAATATACCTGAAGTGTAAGAAGTAACATGTTTTGCTTTGCTAAGGAATGGGGCTGATGTTCTATGATCTATATCATGATGGCTAAACTTTTTGCCATAGTGTGCCAAAAGCGGGGGGAGCACGGTGGGGTCACACGCACGCGTGCCCACATCCATAATTCTATGCGCCCTGCCCCCCGTGCTCCCCCCACTTTTGGCACGTGATGGCACAGTGGGGCCAGTAGGCCTGTTTTTTGCTCTCCCCAGGCTCCAGAGCCTTTCTAGGAGCCTGGGGAGGGCAAAAACGGCCATCCCCACCCCCCTAGAGGCCCCCCAGAAGCCAAAAACAGTGTGTTTCCTGACTTCTGGTGGGTCCAGAAAGCCCAAAAATCAGCTGGCTGGCACAGGCATACATGCTGGAGCTGAGCTTGCGTGCCTACCGATATGGCTCCGTGTGCCACCTGTGGCACCCGTGCCATAGGTTTGCCATCACGGATCTATATTTTATATAGATCATAGAAATTAATCACATGAGCAAAATAGATGGAGACAAAATATAATAATATGTTCCTTATCTTATTCTTAATACTGTGCATACTCCTAGCACTGTAGATGTCAGCCTCTTTGATACTTGCTTGCTATTGGCTGTCATAGTGTACTGGGGAGGGAAGGAAGATTGGCATTTGGGTGGGGAAGTGAGCTGGAATGAAAAGGGCCTGTGTGAACAAAAAGGGAGGGATGCTCTACTGTGCAGCTGAATGGAGTTGTTTATAGCCAGTCAAGGTCAATCATCCTGGAATACCAGATGGATGAAAACACCTGAAGATGTGCCCCACATGACACCATATTTATTTATTTATTTATTTATTTATTTATTTATTTATTTATTTAATTTGTATACCGCCCTTCTCCAGCTGGACTCAGGGCGGTGAACAGCCAAAATAAAATAGAGCATACAAAATTAAAAAACAATTTAAAATAATTAAATAGTTTTGGCCCACAATTTAAAACAACCAAGTTAAAACCAATTTGAAATTTAAAACCGAAACAATAGGGTCAAGCCAGGCCGGCTAGATGAAATAAATGTGTTTTCAGGGCTCGTCGGAAAGCCCGGAGGTCAGGTATCATGCGTATCTCTGGGGGTAGGTCATTCCACAGGGCGGGTGCCGCTACAGAAAAGGCTCTCCCTCTGGGGGTCGCCAGCCGGCATTGTCTGGCGGACGGCACCCTAAGGAGGCCCTCTCTGTGCGAACGTACTGGCCGGTGGGAGGCTATTGGCGGCAGAAGGCGATCTCGTAAGT
Organism: Ptyas mucosa; assembly: GCA_012654045.1. Taxonomy (NCBI): domain Eukaryota; kingdom Metazoa; phylum Chordata; class Lepidosauria; order Squamata; family Colubridae; genus Ptyas; species Ptyas mucosa. The sequence goes on from WNWU01013452.1 coordinate 1,449,059, forward strand.
ACCCTGGCCCTAAGCCATATGGGATGGAGATTGGACATTCAGCCTGGGTCCCAGGGGGGAGGGATTTGGGAAACTTTCAATATGTAACTTTCACGCCTTTTGGCTCAGATCTTGCTTTTCTTTCATTGCTATCATTCCAAACTCAGTAAAAGTACCTCTTCTCTACAAACATGGAGTTGGATGTTTTCTTTCTTGGGTTTTGAACAGAGGCATGCCCGACAGTAGGTCATCTCCACACTTTGAAATACAATCTGCCAAAAGTGCTCTCTCAAGTACAGCTAACCTGAAAATATGAAGATGTTTCAAGTACTCAGAAGCACTGCAAGATCTGTAAAATCAAGTGCAAGGACTGCACAGAACATAGAATCATAGGCTGAAAGGAACCTTTAAGGTCTTCTAGTCCAAAGCCCTGCTCAAGGCAGGAGAACCTTACATCATGCCAGTTAAATGATTGTCCAGTCTGTTTTTGAAAACCACCAGTGAAGGAGGAGCTTCAACTCTGGAAGGCAAGTGATTCCACTGATTGAATGTTTCACTGTCAGAAAATTTCTCTTCGCCTCAAGATGGTGCCGCTGATGGCAGCCTTGGTGAAATGCTCTCTTGTAATTTTGAAGTTTTCTATTATTTTCTGTGACTCTGAGAATTTCATATTTAAGAATTGAACTTTTTAATATCAAACAATAGACTTTAAATAACAAATGTCTATCTGGGACTATTCTTCCCTTCTTTTCAAATGCGGAGGAAATTCTTACTGAGGGAATGGCAATTATCTCTTTCGGCCCAGCAGAAACAAAGAAGCAGAAGAACAAAGAAGGAGGAAGAGAGGCAAGAGAGGAGGCATATTACAAAGGCTCAGGAACATGGGGTAAGCAAATTTCCCACACTCATCTGGATTTAACTAATCTTTGCTCAAGTAGATGAACTGCTACTTTTGAATAGGAACGTATTGGTAGGAAGTTACCAAGATACATACAGCATGTCAACTGTCTTACTAGAATACTTAGACCACTGCTACACAACATTAAAAGATGCTTATCGGTCTTTAACACGAACAGCTGTGGGACACTCTGATCACTGTATTAGTCACTGTGTACCTGTTTATAGACAAAAGTTTAAAATAATAAAACCAATAATAAAATCAGTGAAGTCTTGGACTTAGGAGGCAAGGTCTCCTGTGCAAGGTCTATTTCACAGACAAAAGTCTGGAAAAGCATCAGGCCCAGATAAAATAACTCCTTACTTGAAAGTTTGTGCTGATCAATTGGCCCCATCTTTACTCTCAATCTTAATAAATCACTAGAGATGTGATGTTCCTTCTTGCTTCAAATGCTCTACTATCACCCCAATGCCTAAGAAATATTCCATTAAGGAGCTGAATGACCACAGACCAGTTGCTCTGTTATCTGTAATTATGAAAACCCTTGAAAGTATAGTGCTGGCACCTGAAAACCATCATGGATCCATTGTTAGAACCCTTGCAATTTGCCTACTGAGCAAATAGATTGGCAGATGATTCCATTATTATAGCACTGCACTATATCTTGCAACATTTTGATTCTTCAAGAACCTATGCAAGGGTTCATTTTGTAGACTTCAGCTCAGCATTCAATGTTATCATTCCAGATATTCTTGTAATTAAACTCACTCAGCTAGCTGTGCCTGACCACAGTTGTAACTAGATCATAAGCTTTCTAATGATAGGAAGCAGCAGGTGAAGCTAGGCAAAATCACATCAGACACCTGTACAATCAGCACAGATGCCCCCAGAGCTGTGTGCTCCCTCCATTACTCTTTTCTCTATATACCAACGACTGCATCTCAAAGGATTCCTCTGTTAAAGTACTGAGGTTTGCCGATGAAGCAATAGTGATTGGTCTACGTTTATGTTTTGTTTATGTTTATTGGATTTCTATACCGCCCTTCTCCCGAAGGACTCAGGGCGGTGTACAGCCATATTAAAACACATATTAATTTAAAACAAATTAAAATCAAATATATAAAAATTTGGCCCACAGATTAAAAACAAACATTCAAGATGACAATGAATCTGCATATAGATGGGAAGTTGAACAACTGGCCCCGTAGTGCAGCCAGAACAATCTTGAACTGAACACACTCATAACTATAGATATGATAGTAGATTTTACAAGAAGCCCTCCTATTCTACCACCTCTTACAATACTGGACAACACAGTATCAACAGTAGAGACCTTCAAGTTTCTAGGTTCTATAATATCTCAGAACTTAAAAGGGACTCCTAACACAATATACCATCAAAAAAGCACAATAAAGAATATTTTTCCTGTGCCAACTCAGAAAGCTCAGACTGCCCAAGGACCTGATGATACAGTTCTACAAAGGAATTATTGAGTCTGTCATTTGCACTTCTATAATTGCCTGGTTTGGCAATTATACAGCAACCAAACAAGACAGACACAGATTTCAACAGACTGAAGTTAGGACTGCAGAAAAAATAATTGCAACCAGCCTGTCTTCTATTGAGGACCTGTATGATGCACAAGCCAGAAAGAGGGCTGTGAAAGTATCTATAGAGTGCTCACATCCTGGATATAAACTGTTTCAACTTCTTCCCTCAAGATGATGCTATAGGGCAGTGATGGCAAACCTTTTAGAGACCGAGTGCCCAAACTGCAAGCCAAAACCCACTTATTAATTGCAAAGTGCCAAAATGGCAATTTAACCTGAATAATGAGGTTTTACTACCTAAAATAATGATAAACAATGCAGAGTGTCAAACTCAAGGTCCAGAGGCCAGATCCAGCCTGCAGGGATCTTAGATCTGGCCTGTGGGCTGCCCTAGAAACAGCAAAAGACTGGCTTGTGGTGCCTCTGCCAGCAAAAATGTGTGCCCCCTGAGCTCCGTTCTCACTGGGAGAGGCCGTCGTGGCTGAAAACAGAGCTCAGAAGCCTGGTTTCACTGACAGAGTGCTTGGGCCACCACAGACAAATGAGTGACATCAAGCTGGCCATGCCCACCCTGGACATGGCCACCCGAGCCCCCACGGTCAAACACAACCCCGGCCCTCAATGAAATCAAGTTTGACACCCCTGCACTATAGGGTATTGCATGCCAAGACAATTAGACATAGGGATAGATTTTTCCCTTGTGCTATCACTCCGCTGAACACTGAATTCTTGCAGTTCTGTCTACTGTGTATGTATATCAATCCCTTGAGTGTGGCTATAGTATTATTTATTCCTTTTATTATTTTACTTCCTCCTTTTATTGGTATGATTACATAGTCAGCCAGATGTTCAGACTGGATTTGGCCTTTTTGTTTACTTATTGTATTCATTCCAAGGACCTGGAATAGGCAGATTTGGATGTTGGATAGTGTTAAATATCGTAACAAGATGTAAACTGACTGTATATTTGTGATGGGTAAACACCTTTTCTTCAAGTAGTTCACAGTGAGTTATTCCATAGAGTGTAGGCCACAGAAAGTTGTCGCATGGTGAGTTAGCGGCAGCAAGATAATCTCAGCAAGTTGGCCATGGAAAGATGACGAAAGCAAGTTGGCCATGGTGAGATGGTCATGGCTGCAGCATTTTGCTAGTCCACTAATTTGGTCACTTTGTCAAAGAAGGATATAAAGTTTGTCTGGCATGATCTGTTCGCAACAAACCCATCCTGGCTTCTAGTAATCACCTTGTTCATTTCTAGGTGTTCACTAATCTTTCAGTTTATTATCTTTTCCAGGATTTTATCTGGTTTTGATGTCAAGCTGATTGGCCTATAATTTTCTGGATCCATTATCCCCCTTTTTGTACATAGGTATCACATCAGTTCTTTTCCAGTCCTCTGGTACATCTCCTATGCTTTAGGAGCTTTGAAATATTACATTCAGTGGTTCAAAAATAACATTTGTTAGCTCCTTCAGAATCCTGGGATGCAAATCATCTGATCCAGTTCATTTGTACTTGTTCAGAGTAGATAGATATTATCTTACTATTGCTTGCCTGTTTTTGACTTGTGTACCTGTTCTGCCTCCCTCTGTGGTGCTTTTGATAGGTTGGGCTATTTCTTCCTTTTGTATAAAAACAGATGCAAAGAAGGAATTAAGTTGCTTTTTTCCTGCCACCTGTCATTTTCTTGCCATTTGCTCCCATTAGTGGACCTATTGTTTCCTTGACTTGTTCATATAGAATAAATAGTGTAAGTACTTAGTGTAATTCCATATCCTTCTGCACTTTTAGGTCTCATTTTTTAATAATTAACTGATTAGGATGCTGGAGGCTAAAATATACAAAGAACAGATGCAGGAATTTGGCATGTCTAGTTTATTAAAAAGAAGGTCTTGGGATGACATGATAGCAGTGTTCAAATATTTGAGGGGCTGCCCCAAAGAGGGCTCAACTTATTTTCAAAAACACCAGAAGGTAGGACAAGAAGCAATGGATTTAAATTAATCAAGGAGAGAAACTAACTTACAACTAAGGACAAACTTCTTGACAGTTAGAGCAATTAATCAGAGGTTTCCAATTTGCCTCCAGAAATGTGGATGCTTCAACACTGGATGTTATAAAGAAGGGATTTCTCTGAAATGGTATAGGGCAGTGATGGCTAACCTTTATGCCGTCGCGTGCCAAAAGCGGGGGGAGCGTGGGGGATTACAGGTGCATGTGCCCACATCCATAATTCAATGGGCCCCGCCCTCCCACACATGCGCACGTGACACCCCCCCCCCACACACTTCCCCCTGCTTTTGGCACGTGATGGCCCGGTGGGCCCGGTAGGCCCATTTTCCCACCACCCCAGGCTCCAGAGACTTTCTAGGAGCCTGGGGAGGGCAAAAACAGTCTTCCCCATTCCCCCAGAGGCCAGAAACAGCCAGTTTCCAGACTTCTGGTGGGACCGGAAGGCCTGAAAATCAGTTGGCCGCTGCGCGCATGCGCGCTGGAGCTAAGCTAGGGCAACACTCGTGTGTCCACCAATATGGCTCCACGTGCCACCTGTGGCACCCGTGCCATAGGTTCGCCATCACGGGTATAGGGTTTCCTGCTTGAGCAGGGGTTGGATTACAAGACTGCCAAGGTCCTTTCCAACTCTGTTATTCTGATATTCTTCTGTTATCAGCAAAATATTGTTTAAACATCATAGATACAACTTTAAATGCATAACTTCAACTGCCCCATATACAGTATTTTAAATTTACACAAAATAGCAGCAAGTTATCACAAAATTTCCTATCTACTAAATGCAAAACAAATAAAGAATTGAAGCGGAATACTAAAGACAATAAAAATCATTGTGGATCTTCTATAAACAAGCAGGATATGAGAAGGAAAAGTGATGAGCCACAGCTGCTCATTAAATTAGTTCATCGCTTGGTTTTCAAAAATGTATTTCAGAATACAGCATAATCAGAAAATCTGCAAGCTGTAGATATTTATAAATTATTGTGAAGTTTTATATATTGGAACAAGTTTGTGATATTCACAAGGGAGAGGCTAGTGGAAGTATATATACATGCACACATAGTTAGGAAAATGTGAAAACTTTTAAAGATAGATTGTTTAGCTCTGTTTCCAAAGCTAAAGCTAAAAGTTAATATGAATATTGCTTGAAATGCTATCGTGAATTTGCACTGATTCTATAAAGAAACTGTCATTATAATGATGCTATATTAATCTCTACATGACCCCATGGTTTTAGTTTATTCCAGTCCCCATGATTCAAAAAAGATGTTGAGATTTTAGAAAGTGTGCAGAGAAGAGCAACAAAGATGACAAAGGGTGTGGAGACTAAATTGTATGATTAATCTTTTAAGGAACTAGGTGTATCTAGCCTATTGAATTGGGGGCACAATTGGACTAATAGACCTCCAAGGTTCCTTTCAGTCTTATGATTCTATGTTCTATGGAATGTTGTAATGGTTTTTAAGAAACTTGAATTGAAATGAAGTCTGAATTGAATTGAGAGACCACAAAAGGGAAAAGGAGGAGGGTCTATCTGACTGATGAGAGACTTTGTCAGAAGATCACAAAAGAGAATTACATGACTTTAGGGCAGGGGTCAGCAATCTTTGGCTCTGGAGCTGCATGTGGCTCTTTCACCCCTCTGCTATGGCTCCCTGTCACTCAAAATATGTTGCCAATATGTGATACCTGCCAACATGCAATTTATTGAGCTTTTCAGCCCTGATAGGCCAACCACGAATAAATCCAAGAAAAGAAAAGTTTCAGGAAAAAACAGAACATTCATTCATTCATTCATTTATTTATTTATTTTTGGATTTCTATACCACCCTTCTCCCTGGGGACTCAGGGCGGTGTACAGCCAAGTAAAAACACACAATACAAACATTAAGAACAAATTAAAAAGAATATCTAAATTGGCCCAAATTTAAAAAACACCCCAATTTAAAATCATTTAAAAGGCTTTGCTTAGGGACTTCCGGTGGCTCCGCGGCTCGTTGACGATGCCTAGAAATGGGCGCCCGCTTCCTCATTCTGTAAAAGCTCCCGAACAGCTGACAAACGCTGTCGGGAAGCTTGGGAAAGCTCTCCCCAGGCAAAGGGGAGAGTGAAGAGCAGGCTGGTGGGGGTAGAGTTCCCCAAAGCCCCCCAGGAAAAATTCTGGGGTGCCAAGAAGGGGAACTCCCCAGAAACCAGCCAAGAAGCTCCGGACCTGGAACGACTCTGCCTTGATGCAGAGCGAAACGACGCGACCACACCAGCAATTAAAATCATCTTTGGGTAAAAAAATAAAAGTATTAAGATTTATTTTTAATTTTATTTTGAATTGTAACTAAGAAGCTGGCTGAACAGAGCAGGAGAGCAGGAATGGATTGCATAGTCTTTAACTCCGCCTGAAAACTTTGAAAGGGAAAAAAAATGGCGCTTAGTGAAAGTGATTGTTAGCGCTTGTTACATTTGTAGCAGACAAAGAGCCATGAAGAACGTTTAGAGCTGACTTGGAAAAGCTGGAATAATGGCTCAAGTTGGACCTGCAGGATTATGGTTTTTGGATTTAAAAGATACTCAAATTGGATTTGCAAAGATTTTTCAAGAGCTTTCAGACTTGATTACCTCTAATATTTTGGCTTTAATTCAAAAGAAGTCTGACAATGAAATGTGGTTGGGGAATCCAGAGGATGTTATACAGCAAAGTTCACAGAAGGAGACACAAGATGCAGGGACCTGTATGTTGGTGGACATGGTTCAAATGAAAGCTCTGGTGGGCATCCCTAACTTGTTTATAGAAGGATTGCAATTGAATAAATCAACGCAAGTGGAAGAACTATTTGGCAATTGGAGGTTTGATACACAAAGGAATAGCCTGCTGGACAATATAAGTAAGAAATGGCAGAACCAGGATTATAAATTCAAGCTAAGGGAGCAGATTATTAAACTGAAGGGGACTTTTATGATATATCAGCCTTAGGGCAAGTTTAAGAAGTTAGGAGGGCCTGAAGGAATATGGAAAGAACTATGGCAAATAAAGGATTGGAAGAAATTTAAGAAGAAGATGAAAGACTTTTAATAATGATGGTTTTAAAGGTTATGAATGTTTTATAGGTAAAAATGGATAATGCTCTTTTGTTTCTCTTCTCCTTTTTTCTATTATTATAATGCCTAAAGTTAAAAATAATTTACCCTCCGGAAGGTTGGGGATTTATATTTATAATGATTCAAGAAGTATTACTGATGTTTAATTTTAATAAGTTAAAAAGATGGTTTATAATTTTAGCTTATTATAAGAAAGATGATTAATAATTTTAGTTTTATTATTGTTGGAAATGTAAAATTCGAAATGTATAATTTTAAAGCTACCTTTTTTCCCTTTTTTCTTTTTTTTAAAAGGGTTTAAGGGATTTGTTTTTATTTTTGTTTTGTGAAAAATGTTTAATTTTAACAAGTTAAAAGATGGATAATAATTTTAGTTTTGCTATTGTTATAAAGGTATCATTTTGGGGTTATTTTAGAAAAGAAAAAAAACATGTATAATTTTAACAAGCATAAAGGTTTAAAGGGTTTGCCTTTCTTTTTTCCTTTTCCCCTTTTTTTTCCTTTTTCTTTTTTGAGCAAAATGCTTAACTTTAAAGTTAAAAAGAAGGATAATAATTTTAGTATTATTTTATTTAAAAAAATACTGTACAATTTTAATAAGTATAAAGGATGGATAATAATTAAGGTTTTAATATAGATGTTGGAAAAAAAGGTGTTGGTGAAAGGCAGGATATCTGTTTGGGATTCTGTCTTTGGTTTTCATTTTCTTTTCTTTCTTTTTCTTTTTTTCTTTTATTATTGGTGTTTTTATTTTCTTTTATCAAGGTTACTCATATTTTTAGGGAGGCTGATAAAGTTTAATTAGGGGAGTTAAAGGATTTAAGGGAAATTTTGAATTTTTCTTTAGTATGTTAGTATATTTTAGTATATGTTTATGTTTGTTATTGTAACACCCTGTTACTGCTTGGGGAGGTCAAGGTTGGGGAGGGGAGGGTTGGGGGTGAGGGAGAAAAGATTTTATATAAATGTAAACACAACAGGAAAATTTGAAATGTAATAATGATAGTGTAATGTGTTTATTATTAAGAATATGAAGGGGTGGGGGGTGGGGGAGAAATGTTTAATTTTGTTTGTAAAACTTTTTCAATAAAAAAAAAAGGCTTTGCTTAGGCCAGCCCGGCTTGTTGGAAAAAAAATGTTTTCAGGGCATGGCGGAAGGCACGGAGGTCATGGATTCTTCTTATCTCTGGGGGCAACTGATTCCAGAGGGTGGGGGCCTCCACAGAGAAGGCCCTCCCCCTGGGGGTCACCAGCCTGCATTGTTTGGCTGATGGCACCCCCAGGAGGCCCTCTCTGTGGGAGCGCACGGGTCGATGGGAGGTCGTCGGTGGCAGAAGGCGGTCTCGAAGATAACTGGGCCCTATGCCATGGAGCGCTTTAAAGGTGGTAACCAACACCTTGAAGCGCACCCAGAAGACCATTTAATTCAACTACATATGCTAGTTTTGTGGCCGCTCAAGAAATAGTCAGGCACGGGAAGGATTTTGTGGCTCCCGATGTTTTCTTTTCTGTGGGAAACGGGTCCAAATGGCTTTGAGTGTTTAAGGTTACAGACCCTTGCCCTAGGGCATTGCAAGTATTAAAGATATGAGTCCATTGCCAAACATCTGAATTTTGATCATGTGACCATGGGAATACTGCAATGGTTGTAAGTGTGAAAAACAGTCATAATTCACTTTTTTTAGTGCCATTGTAACTTTGAATGGTCACTAAATGAACTGTTGTAAATCAAGGATAACCTATAAATGGGTTTTAGCAGTAGCATGGCCAAAGGAAATAGACATTTAAGAGAAAGATGACTATATTTGCCCTAAGAAATCCCTGTAACCAGTGTCATATTAATCTATGTAAGAATTACTTGTTTTAGAAAGGAACTGTATAGTATAGCAGTGCTGGCAATCCAAAAAGTGATCTTTGCACTAATTCTGTGTCTGAGAGATCAAGAATGTACCATTTTATTAGAAGCAGAGATATTAAAATACAGGTTTAATGTAATCTTCATATTATTTGCAGAAATATGAGTTTCTTTTAATAACTTAATTATATCCACTCTTCTCCCACTTTCCTGACTGCTTCCTTTTCTAATTGCAAGAGCAGAATGCCCTTATCAGCATGAGAATTTAAAGAGCCTGATTAGTTGCCAATCATACTTAGCATTTATATTGTCTCATGGCTTAAGCACTCTTTCTCTCCCCCCCCCCCATTTGATGGATTTCTCCAGTGCTATTTTTGGTGAAATCTTCAGCTTCACTTTTTCCATATTGCTACTGAAAATAATTCACATCAATAGAATTCTGCTGTACTTAAAATTTTTCTTTTTCTTTTGAGTTTCCTTTTAACAGAAGCATCACCATTATGTATCTAATGTAGTAGAAACTTGCATTAACATAGTTGTAATAAAACTGAAGTTTGATCCAAAAACTACTTTATCTGGTATTATTTAGCAACTGCCAGCTATTCTGCAGGCCAGCCTCCAGTCTCATATGCCATAGCAAAATCTTAGTAAGGTTTACTCAGCTTTATTTCTCTGTTGAAGTCAAATAACCAAATGAAGAACAATAAAAGTTACTAAAGAAAAACTAATTTGAATTTTTGAACAAAATGTGGAACATTGTTATCAGAATGAACTATTGGCTTATTAAAAAATCTCATCTGAAATATATTTTGAAAAATGGATACCTGGGATTAGCTGTACAACTAATACTTTCAGTTAAAATATTAGAATTGTTTTAAAAATAAAGGCTTGTGCCCATATTTTATCATAAATTATTAATAACAAATACTATGCACATATTTGGAAAAAAATTATCAAGCAAATCCTGAGCAACAAAATTCAATTTGATTTTGAATATGGTGTAACTGACAGGATGACATCTGACATTCACAAGTGTTAATCTACTCACTAAATAGGTATAGATATAGAATTGATATTTCATACAAGAAAGAGAGATTGTTGGACACATAAACATGAGAAATATCTCTGCATTCTTTGGGGAAGAAGAAAATGTAAATTATTCTTTTTTAAAAAAGAAAACATTTGAAGGTAGAACTCAAGGAGTTGTTAGAGGAAAATTCTGAGGACAAGACTAGAGAAAGGACTGGGTTCCATCCATTTCTCCAACAACTTGAATATTAACTCATTGGAATCCCAAAGTCCCAGAATAATAGAGACAGAAGGACTATCTGTTTGGGGATGGTACTGGCAGGAATTATAAACATAGGAACTCTAAGCAGGAGTGGGGGTGGGCCGGTAATGGAGAGAGTTTCTGGATGAGATCCTCCAGCCTTCTACTTTCTAGGATCACATTTCAGTACAATGTTTGATTATGTTTTTCTCACTACAAAGATGAAAATTTGAAAATCTGCTTAAAATTTTCACAATTTCATAGCTCTGATCATGGCAAGTTTCAGGTATTTAATTTCATATGCCGCTACCCATTTATGAATGTGCTTAATCTTCCAGACAAATTGTATATGAAATATACATATTATCTTCCAAGGAAGCTTTGAATTTTGGAAGCTTATAACGGGGGGGGGGGGGGGGGGGGGGGGCGGGTTATTGGAAAAATAATAATGACTGAGAAGCTTTCCCAAACTAGTCATGTCTAGTACTTCTAATTTTCTGCTGAACAGAACATCAAATGCTGAGCCTATTCTTAGAATGAGGATCATTCATCAGTCATGAAATCATATTATTCAATCATAATAGAATTGGAAGGAGTTATTTAGGCCATTTAGTCTGCTTAGTCCATGTTAAAATATTCTGGACAGAAGGTTGTCTAAGCTTCATTAGAATATACCCATGAGGGAAATCCAGATGCTATCTAGGCAATTTATTCCACCCCGGAAACTTATCACAATATGTTTATGCCTAATTATATTACATTGATTGTCTTTCCAACCAATGGAAATAATTTTAATGATGGTGATAAACAATAGTAAGTTTATAGCACTTTTAAATATTTCAAACACCTATTTTATTATGGATTTTTCCAATAATTCTGTATGATCAGGATCAGTACTAATGTTCAATATTATACTGAACATCCTACTGGGGTAGGATGGGGACTGAGGATTTTGATAAGATGTTATGAGTTTATTAAATCATAGCTCAGCTACTATAATGACCCTTCATTCTCCATAGCCAGTAAAGCATACACAGACACAGACACACACCAGTGGTGGTTTGCCTCTGATTTGCACCGGTTCTATAGAACCGGTAGTAAAACCAGCAGGAGGCTCCACCCACCGACTCCGAAGTCATCAAAATGCTTCTGCTCATGCGCAGAAGAGCGCACACACCCACAAACAAAGTGACCACATGCGCGCGGCCCCATTGTAAACCGGTAGTAAAACTAGATAGAACCCACCCCTGACACACATCCACACACACACACACCCCATATCAAAATATAAACATTTTATAGACTATTTTCTATTTCCTCTCTATTGTATTTCTTTATTATAAACTTGAGCAATTTTAATTCTAGATAACATAGTGATATAAAGAAATATTTAAGAAGAACTCAGGACTTGTGACCCACCAATCCAAATTCAGCCGCCAAACCTGCATCTATTTCCTGCTTGAGTCTTTTAAAGCAAGATGATCAAGCACACTAGAAGGACTCATCCTGACAAAGCTCAAAATGAATAGTTTCCTGTATGAAAATAATAGAATGACAGAGATCAAACAGTCCTTCCCACATTAAAAATACTAATAAAATTACAGGAATATTCTAAGGGATCTTTGGATGTAATCCCTCTTGTTTCAGTTTGAGCTTTTATATTTTTACCATAATTTTGATTTCTTTTGTTTATGCCATTCAAGTGTACTAATTGTCATTTGTTTGATGTACCCTGCCTACTCTTTGCTCTGTTTCTGCAATCCTAAGAAGGTATACAAACATGGGTCTTTGCAGAAGTTTAGTATGTTAATTAGACTGAACAAAAGTAGCATTGTGGTGTGATGACAATTTCTTAATCCTTATATAATGGGTTGGCACTTGTATTGAAACATCACAATGCTGTTTATGTTATTCTGTCCCTGCCCCGCCCCACAAGGATGCCATTATATGAAAAACAAAATGTATCAAACTTCTAGCGTCCTACCATGGGCCACAACTGACATGCAGGATAACAGGTCAGTTGTTCCTGTATTATGTAATTTTATCATGCCAAATGAGGTTTTTATTTTTGTTTTGCATGGTCATAAGGATTAAGCATATCAAGATTTTTGTATAAAATGTTTTCTAATTCTATGCAGGATATAAAATAACAGCATCATTTTTCTCTAACAATAGCATTGCTTTGAGTTTCAATGACACGTGCTAGTCACATGCTTAAAATGTTCAAAATGGTTGCTCATACCTGATTGTGGGCTTTGCTTAGGGATTTTGGCATCTACTGGAGGATTAGAAGTGGGACTTCGACTGGCAGAATTATGGATGCTGTTAGAGATGGCAGCTGTGATATTCTTGCGAGGTTTATCCTGCAGCCACATTGGAGAAGCTTCAAAAGCCTGCATTCTTCGGGAGTGGCTGTTTGCATTCACTTTGAGATAAGCTTGGGCTTTGTATTCTTGAAGTTCTCCGAAATTGGCATCCATCACTCTGCACTCATACAATCCTTCATCCTTTCTCCTGACTTTGGAGATCTGCAGCTTGTGGGAAATATCATTCCCCTGTACTTTCACTGTCTGTAAAAATGCCAGAAACATGTCTAAATGTTATTGCTGTTAGTAGTTACCCCGCCATGTCTTCCTATCATGCACCTGTGCCCAGTTAACAGTGTCCCAGGTCAACTAGAACCAAGAAAGGGAAAAAAAGCCTCCATTACTTTTACCTAGTAATGGTTGCCAGGTTATTGCATATCTGGCTTGTTGTGTTTGCATATGTGTTTATGATACCCTACTGTTTGCCATCCTGTGTTGAGGATGATTCTATCAAAAAGCTGGATTTATATCAAAAATAATTTTAGAGCAAATAAATGAACCATTCTAATAGTATAATAATATTTAAATTTGATATATGACTTTCCCAATCTTTTAGATGTTTCATATATGTTTTGCTACACAGCTATTACAGTAGTGCTATCCCTGCATTGTTAGGGCAGAGTAGAGGTCCTAAAAGCGGGTGACTTAGCTAAGAAGAAAATGGTGCTCACGAAAGGCAAGTAAAGTGCATACGAGGCACTTTGTAAGGTTTAGGCATGTTATCAGAATAGGAGCTAAGGTTTTAAATAGAATGCAGAGTGGCCCAGCACCACCATGGAAATTCCTCACTAGCTAACCATGGCTACAGATTTAGACCAATCACACCCAATTGATAAAAGGTGCTGGTGAATATATTATTGAAGAAATCAATAATATATATATATATATATCATTTTATAGGCTACTGCAGATTGGAAAATGGATCATACAAGCCTCTGGCATTTAAAGATTTTAAATTAAATAAGCTGCTTAAGCTTCCTTTCCCCAAGCAGCTTAAAATTTTTTTCTCTTTCCTTTACATTCTCACAGCAGCCCAGGGGGAGGGGAGGGGAGGAGAGGGAGGGAGAATGGGTGGGTCAAGATAATTCTAATGTCTACTAGCACAACATTCCTTTGAAGGAATATTTTATTTCTCTTAATTCACACTTAAAACCCTCCATTTTAAGATGAGAAATGTAACACAATCTATTTCAGTTCAAACAGAGCTGATCTGAATCCAGCTAGCTGTTTCTTTGTTTTAAATTCTGACTTTTACTAACTATACACAATATTTGTTACAATTAATGGGTTTTTAATACCAATCTAATCCAATAAACTTTAAATTTACTTAAATTACTGAGATTATTCAATTATCAATTTACAATCATTGCAAGGGAAGCTAATGTCCAACACACTGCCTTTTTATCGAAAACTAAATCCCAATAAATATGTGAGATATGAATCTCTTTTTTACATTATGCCACTTCTTTTCTGGCTTTTAGTTTTTGCAATTTGCTGAATATAGAGTCTATGCCACTCACTTCTACTTTATTACCAAAAACTCTGAGGTAATAAATCAAATGTTATTGATCTAACCTTGCTGGAATGTATTTGGGGTATATCATACTTGCCCAGACTCCCCTTATCTCATTGCAATCTGCTTTCTCAACCTGTTTATGAGAAGCTTTACTTCTCACAACATTAATCCCTCCTGAATTTAGATTTCAAAAATACAGAATAGTGATATACTAAAAACACCTTTTATTGTGTCATTGTTCTTTAAATTGAAGAAATTGAATTGAGAACTCCATTAATCAGATAAACAGCTGGAATAGTGGACTGGAATTAAATGATAGTAAAAGCTGTGAATAGGAAGACTAGAAAAATGATGACAATGAATCATGCCCTTCATCCTTGAAACACTGTTGACTCACCCTACTTACCAAGGAAAATGGGTGAGCATGGAATATTGCAAGTACATCAAACAGTTGAACAAGAAAAGGATATTGCAACAATATCTGAAGAATAGTGAAGAAGATGCACTGAAGTTAATGTACCAGACCTACTGAGTACTGGATAGAACAAACTGGTCTACAAAAAAAACCAAACGAAGAACAGAAAAGAGGCATGGGGAAGACAAAGCATTACACTGAAGAAAATAGGAGGCAAGATAATATTAAGATCTAGCAATGGCTAAGAGCAGCAAAGTTGAGGAAAGAGATTGACGAGTTTTATTATAACTTCACAAAACCAAGCCTTAAGAACAAATGCATCCAAAACCAGAATTGAGAAGACAGCAACAGACAGCAAGTGCCACCTCTTCAAAGAAGCTGAAGAAACAGTGGATTAGCTAGTTCTGTTGCAAGAAGACCACTCAGACTGACTATAAACAACAACATAACAAAGTAGCAACATCTGTGCATTGGAAGATCTGCAGGAAATTTCATTTGCCTGCAAGGAATAACTAGGGCGACCATAAAATAGAGCAAGTAATAGAAAATGAAGGAGCTAAAATATTCTGGAATTCAGGCATCTGCCACATAACACCCCAGATTTAACAATTATTGGTAAGAAAAACAAACATCTGGGTAACAGACATGGCAGTACTTGGAGGTAGCAGAATAGAAAATAAAGAACTGGAGAAAATAATGGTATATAAAGACCTGTAAATAGAAATAGAATGACTGTGGCAAAAGAAAGGAAAATTGCTGCCAATATTCATAGGCACTTTGGGTGCAATTTTAAAACAATGAGAGCACTACTTGATCATCATGGTAGCGATCAGAGAGCCTTGTTGATGCACTGGTTAGAATACAGTATTGCAGGCTAATTCTGCTGATTGCTGATTACCGGCAGTTCAAATCTCACCATCTCAGGGTTGATTCAGCATTCCATCCTTCTGAGGTCAGTAAAATGAGGACCCAGATTGTTAGGGGCAATATGCTGATTCTGTAAACTGCTTAGAGAAGGCTGTAAAGTACAGTGAAATGGTATATAAGTGCTATTGCTATTGCTATTGCTATTGCTATCATTGCCATTGATAAATCAGCCATCAATCAATTAATTGCAAAAGGCAGCTTTACTCAGAACAGGGGAGGGGAGGGATCCTGTTGATCCCTAAAGAAGTAAAGAGGGTGACCTTGATAGAAATATAGAACTATCATTACCTAAGTCAGTGATAGCAAACCTTTTAGACACCGAGTGCCCAAACTGTGCACATGTGCATGCCCAAACCAGGGGTGAAATGTAAAATTTGTTACTACCAGTTCTGTGGGCATGGCTTGGTGGTGGTGGGTAATGTGACTGGGTGGGCGTGGCCAACTTTTTTAAAAAAACTTTTCAAAGCATTTTTTCTAATGCTTTGAAAAGCTTTTGCTGATCAGGAAACTCAGCTGGGATCGTCAGAGAGGCTTTTAAAAAAATACCTCTCTGCCAGTCAGGAAACTCAGCTGGGATCGTCAGAGACTTTTCAAAACATTTTTTTTACCACCTCTTTGGTCAAGAGGTTGCAGAAAAAAATGCTTTGAAAAGCCTCTGACTATCCCAGCTGAGCTGTGCGATCATCAGTGGCTTTTTTTTTAACTTTTAAAAGCATGTTTTCGGCCGAAGAGGTTGTAGAAAAAATGCTTTTAGAAATTAAAAAAAAAGTCTCTGATGATCCTGCAGCTCAGCTGGGCATGGGGTGGGGGCAGGGATTTTTGCTACCGGTTCTCCGAACCATCCACCACCATTGCTATCGGATTGGGTAATCCGGTCCGAACCGGGCGCATTTCACCCCTGGCCCAAACTGAAAGGTGTGTGTGCGAATGCATGCATGCATGGACAGGCGCATGTGTGGACATGCACGGACATGCATATGCACGGACATGTGCAAATTTGTGCTTGGCTGCATGCGCAGCAGAGACCTGAAGACCAGCTGGCTGGCGGGAGGTAGAGCATTTCAACACTGGCAGTGCGGCAAGAGGTAAGGTCTTTTTCTTTCGTGAGCTTCTGTTTCGTCTTTTGCAGGGAAACAGAAGCTCACGAAAGAAATACCATGGAGATCTGATCTGGGGCGATTGTGTTCATGCCAGCAGAGAGGGCTCTGTGTGCCACCTCTGGCATGCATGCCATAGGTTCACCATCATGGACCTAGGCACTGAAGCATTCTTTAAGTCCTGGCAAATATGAAAATATTTAGAAACAAGACAAATACACACTCTCTTTCAAGGATTAATTCACCAACATGACTCATCCACACATCATAACAAATAAGTAACTGAACATACTAACCCTGTGAGGACTCTGGGCTCAAATTCTTCCCAGATAGTTTTGCTCCTTTTATCTTCTCAAAACATCAAAATGCACTTCATTTTATAAACAGTCAAATTCAGAGAAAAGGGGGTATTTTAAAATGGTTTTTGCCTGAAATAAATATAATAAAAACTAACGCTGCAAGCAAAACTAAAAGACATAACTGCATGTCTTTAACAGATCATATTTTCAGAAAATATATCTAATAAACAATTGTGCTCTACTTTTTCAATTTTCCATATCAGAGTAATAAAATTGCAGATTCCAGGTCTGGAAGGGACGTTGGCGGTCTTCTAGTCCAATCCCTGCCCAAGGCAGCAGACCTTATACCATCCTTATACCATCCAACCATCCTACAAATGGCTGTCCAATCTTTTCATGAAAACCTCCAACAATGGAGCAGCCATAACTCCTCAGAGTTACGGCTGCTGTGTCGACCTCTGTTCCATTGATTAATTATTTTCACTGTAGGGAAATTTGCTCTTAGTTCCAGATTGGATTTCTGAGTTTCTACCTGTTGTCTATTGTCTACCTCAGTGGTCACCAACAGGTGGTCTGTGAGAAAATTTTGGTGGTCCTCAGAGAAATCTTTGTATTTCTCTTGAGGACTCGGCCGAAGGTTCCCGCGCCACTTGCGCTTTAATGCATTGACTCCCAGGGACAGGATGGGATCTTTCAGGTAGTTAGTTTGGCTGCCTGTTGGCAGAGAGAAGCACCTAGGGTCAACCCTAGCTTTACTATCCATTGCAGCTAGAAATCTCAAATACGGCTGAGAATGAACGTTTCTCTTGTAACCAGCCCGGACACTAGATTGGCCCCCTGCAAACTCTTGTCTCTCAAGGAGTGCTCGCTGAAGCGGCATGGGAAAATTTGGCTGCGCTTGAGAGACAAGAGTTTGCAAGGGGCGGATCTAGTGTCCGCAATGGATAGCAAAGCTAGGGTTGACTCCGGCTACTTCTCTGTAGTGTTTCCTGAACATGGTTTACCACTCCGAACCCCAAGCGGCAGGAGACAAGGGCTGCCTTGGCACCACCAAGTGTAAATATACTGCAGCTAAAGTAGAATGCTGATGCTGCGCAAATGCAAGTAGTGCTTCACTCCCACACCTTCCAGCCATCGCCGCTTCCTCTTTGCCCCGCTTGGGTCACCATCCTCGCCACAAAAGCACATTACCTTGTTCCGGCCAGAAAGCGCTGCTGCATACTGCACCACCTGCAAAGTTGCACATTGCACATGCCACTCCCTATGGTGGAGATTTCCAGCCCCACCACGGGCTGGTCCCATATTCCAGAGCTGTAGTAGTCACAGGACTGGCC
>WNWU01013452.1:1470899-1492657 GCA_012654045.1 Ptyas mucosa
TTTAAAAGTAAAAAAAAAAGCCTCTGATAATTGTATGGCTCAACTGGGATCATCAAAGGCTTTTAAAAGAAAAAAACCCTTTTTTTCTTTTAAATGCCTCTGACGATCCAAACTGAGTTGCCTGATCGTCAGAGGCATTTAAAAGAAAAAAAGTCTCTGCTGATCAGGCAACTCAGCTGGGATCGTCAGAGTCTTTTGAAAGCATTTTTTTACAACCTCTTCGCCTAAGAGGTTGTAGAAAAAATAGTTTTAAAAGTAAAAAAAAAAATAGCCACGCCCACCCAGTCACATTACCCCCCCAAGCCACACCCACAGACCCGGTAGTAACAAATTTTAGATTTCACCACTGGGATGGGTGTCGCCGCTACCCCGCCCAAACCGGGGTGAACTGGTAGAAACCCACCACTGGCCTGGACACACCTGCTAGTCACCATTTTGGAGCCTTTCACTATCTAGGACAGTTAGTTAGGGATCTAACCAGTGGTGGGATTCAAAATGTTTTACTACCAGTTCTGTAGGTGTGGTGTGGCGTGGCATGGTATGGCTTGGTAGGCGTGGCTTGGTGGTCATGGCAGGGGAAAGATACTGTAAAATCCCACCCCACTTCAAGGGAAGGTTACTGCAAAATCCCCATTTTCTTCTCATCAGCTGGGACTTGGGGCACAGAGAATAGATGGGGGTGGGGCCAGTCAGAGGTGGTATTTACCAGTTCTCCAAACTACTCAGAATTTCCGCTATCGGTTCTCCAGAACTGGTCAGAACCTGCTGAATACCACCTCTGGATCTAGCTAACAGATGATGGCACTGACAGCATCAACAGCCCTGTCCACTTCATCAGGGCCAATTGGATGAAACTGTTCCCAGATAACAGGCAAGTCATGGACTATCTCCATGCATGGAGTGGGAATGGATCTGAGCAACTTTGTTCATTAGGTGCTGTACAAACTCCTCAGTCTGGCCCTGCAAAAGATCAGCCAAGTCCCCCTGACCTAGGAGGGAACAGGTGACCAGAAACAGAGCAGCACTCTGAGGATGCAACAAGAGCAGAAAAATACTGCTGTTTTTCCACTGTTACTGTCATGAAGTAGCCCTTAATAGTTGCTCTAAGTTATGTCCAGTCTGTATCATCCCTTGTCCTCCTCCAGCAGCAGTTTAGGTATCTCTTTTCTTTTTTCAGAATATGTAAACTATGGGGAAAGTCAGAAGCAACGAGTCAAGAGAGGCTGCATGGGCACAATCCTTTCAAAAGCTGCGGCTACCCTTAAATTCCAGGCTGCCACCACAGCTTCAACAGGAACGTGCAGCAATACCTCCAGGGTATCCCCTAGTTCCCTCTGGAACCAGTCAGGGTCTGTCAGTCACCAGGGATAGTCCACCCGAATGGGTCCAGACCCCCTGAAGGGGGGGGGGGGGGACAGGATACTAGAACCTCAAGGAGAGCAGGGCGTGATCTGATCATAACAAAGGGGATAATCTTACACTCCCCACAAGGTCATATTGCCATTGTTTCAACAAAAAGTTCAAGTCTGTCCAGTTATAATCTGAGATAGGCCCATGGCTGCCATGAACTCCTGGGCTACTTCAACACAAATTGAAGTCTCCCAGAACCATAAGTCAGGGGAACTCCACCATCAGCCCAAAGACAGCCTCCAGCATCTCAGGCAAGGAGTTTGTGACACAGCAGGGAGGTATACTAGCAACAATCCCATCTGATCCTGTGAGTCCATCTTCAGGAACAGAGTCTCACAACCAAAGGTTTGTGAACCAATGCCCCTGAAAGCCAAAAAAGACTTTCTGGTAACTATTGCCACCCCATCTCCCTTGCCTTGGAGCAAACCCAGCTGAACACATCTCTGAGAGGGCAACCCCCTTCCGGGGTCAGCCAGGTCTCAGTAATGCATGCCAGATTGGCTTGCTCCTCTTCAGTAAGATATTGAACAAGAGGAGCTTTAATATTGACCAATCTGGCATTCAGCAGCAGCAGCAGCAGCTGGACCCCAAGATATGCTGTCCAGGGACTGGAGATGAGCTCAGGAAAACACCACCAATATTAAGCTTCTTCCTCTGTAATTGCCTGCACTCTGGCCCCCACAGCATCCCCTGCCCTTCACCACTGTGATACCTGATCCTGCTCTATGTCCCCCAAAATGAACATTCCCTCTACTATAGCAATCTTATCTGTTTATTGCAATTTTTTGCAGGGTATGTTTCCCAACAAAAATACATGAACTTCTTGAGAAATATTAACACGTTACTAAAATAGTTTTGGCTTGACTTAAAAATACTATTCTAAGAATCTTGACCATGATATTAATAAACATTTAAATACTTCCTTTACTTACTGACTCATTTACTTACTTTACTTTACTTACTTTACTTACGAGATTTAGAAGCTGCCCAGTTCTGAAATAACTCTAAAACATTATTTTGTTATCACTTGGATAATTATGTAGCATTTATATAGTCTCACAAACACATTTCAGATGAATGCTCACAGAATGAATTCCTTCTCATCAAAAAAATTAAATTAAAATGGAGAAGACCTCAAAAACAGGGTCTGAAGACAGCTCTGTTACTGGGATGTCATACAACACAAATAATTTACTTCAATTATGTGCACCTGCTGCAAAACCTAGAAATATATAAGCAGTATAAGGGTTCAGCACTGAAAATCTTCAGTGCTGGTAAAAAGCATGCTCAAGATAGATTGACTAGGAAACTGTATCAGTATTACCTGCAGATTGAGAAATACACAGAATTCCTTGAGATACTGTGATCACTTTCTTATGGAAACTGCAGTGGTGTATTCCTTGGCATTCCTTTAGAAGATGCTTCAGCTATGAAGGCACCTTCAAAATTTCCCTTTAGGAGGATAGCCGTGACAACTTTACTACCAATATATCAACATGGATATATTGGCAGTAAATTAATTCCCGAAGAAAATAGTTATACAACATATTGTGTCTTTCAGGAAAATGCAATTTATCTACGGCTTCTGTGATTTTTATTCCAAAGACATGGAAAGGCATTAATTAGTCCAAGACTGATGGGTTTTTGGTATGGTTATTAATTTAAGAGAATAAAGCAAGTAGAAAGTCCTTTAAAAGGAAACAATACTTTATATTTTGTCATAGACTTACACTTATCTTTGTTCCATCATTATCCAAGTCTCTTTCTGGTGATAGCTCCACCTGTTGGGAATGAATAACTGTTTTACATATAGAAGATAAAAAGTTTCTTATGTAAAAAATAAATTCCATCACTTCTCATTTCAAATCACTCCAAATTGCAATATATATGACTGTAAAGCAAGAACATCTAACAATTATGGTATTTACAGGCTTTCAAGTGTGCTAAAATGCTGCTAATATGTACCTTATTGTGAGATTGAGTCATTGCTTATATAACTAGACATTTGGTACACAAAGTGACTGCACTGTATCCATATGAAATCATAGTGAGAATCTGCTGTGGTTCAGTATAACATATATATGTTTCACCTATTTCCTACACCTGCTTTGCCTACTTGTTGCAAAATGTGATAATGGCTCTTATTCTAAGCATTGTTATGAATTTGTTTGCCATTTCATAGTTAGGGAGTTACTTTGCTGAAACTCTAGTAGTTACAGCAAAGTAGAGGTAGTCTACTATGAAATATCTGATGGTAATTGGCAATAACAAGAAAGCGTATTTCACACCATACCTCCTGCTTGTGAGCATCCCAGAACCATCTGGTTGACTACTATGGACATTAGAGTATCAACTCACTTGAATAAAAGAATGTTGCTTCAAAGAATGTCCTTACCTCATCCCAGGGACTAGCAGAACTCATTCATGTCCATATTCTCTTAAATAACTACACTGGTTAATTAAGCCACACTGGTCCACCATAAGAGATCATGGTCCATAAACTTCAGTGAAGAGGCCTTCATCCTGCAGTAGCTTAATTTATATCCTCATGAAGGTTCTTCCATTTTTTCTTTTCAGTGCTATTATTGTGACCAATCTAGTTTACCAATATTTTTAAACTAGACCTGCAGATTAGGCAATAAACAAAACAAAGCAAAACAAAAACTCTGAAATACATGGCAAAGACTTGTCCCTGGGGAGATAGATCCAAAGAATGATCTGGCTGGAGCCAAGCACTGCCTATAATTATTAGGCATATGCTGTGAGCTGACATGTTTACTCCACTGGAATTACTTTTATGAACAATTCAGAGAGAAGAAGAAAATAAGTTTATTGTATTGTTGTGAGCATGTGAGATACAGAACTGATTCTGCACATTGCTGATCAATGAATAAGTAATAATAAATATTCAGTGTAGAGTATATTTTAGTTTATCATAATATGAAACAGATCTATAATCTTAATCCATTCCCCACCATTACCACTTAAAATAAAATTAAAAAATCTTAAATCCTGATGCTGAACAGATTCGTCTGGAAATAGTTTGAAAGGATCCAATATACTCTGGATCTAATCTGGAATCCACAGGAATATTTTAAAAGTCCAGATAATATCCTGTATATAAAATGAATTTTATGGAATAATTTAGAACATGCTTGAATGTCACTAACCATCATTAATTCTAGACTAAAATTTTAATTTAGGAGGATTGTAATGAATAGTTAAATGTCTATAGAGATTCTCAGTCATCCAGATCATGGTTGTCACAAAGGTGCTTTATCGAAAGGCAACTGGACTTTCTTTGTTTTTCCTTTAAGACGTTTTGCTTCTCATCCAAGAAGCTTCTGTACTATGTCCTCTTTTGAAATATTAATATAATTTATCTAAAAATCAAGAGGTTTTTTTTTTTTGAGGAAGACAACCATGTTCAACTCACTACTGATAGCGAAAGCCATGCCTCATTGCTCTACAGGTAGTCCTCAATTTATAACAGTCCATTTAGTGACAGTTCAAAGTTACAGTGATACTGAAAAAAGTGATTTATGACCATTTTTCAGTTACGACCTTTGTAGCATCTCCATGGTCATGTGATGAGCATATTCATATTTATGAGCATTGCTGTGTCCCAAGGTCATGTGATCTCCTTTTGCAATCTTTTGACAAGCAGAGTCAATGGGCAAGTTGGATTCACTTAACACCCAAGTTACTATTTTATTAGTGATTCACATTACAACTGTGGCAATAAAGGTCGTAAAATGGGGAAAAACTCACTTTAAAAATGTCTCACTTAGCAACTGAAATTTTGGGCTCAGTTGCGATCATAAGTCAAGGACTGCCTGTAGTTAGCTAGATAATTTGATTAGATACCTTTTACTTTGATGATATTAATGAATTATGAAACTATCTGGATATAACAAAGACATTGCAGAGATGAGTATATAGAATCTGAAAGATGCAAATATGCATTTTCCACTCTTTCTCAACATAAGGAATAAAACTGACATGGAATTTATTAAGTTATTTCTAAAATTATATGTTTTGCATTGGTCAACTTTAACTCCTTTAAGAGTCTACACCTTTTACTCATGGTTAGAAATAACAGGTTTTTCAAAGCCTGTTAGCAATGAAATAAAAAGCCAGAGTTCTATTCCTTGGGGTTATCTCTTGCTCGGAGATTTTTTTTTACTTCTCCTAGTAAGTGAGTATATTACATTTCTGGGAAAAACCAGTTCTGTTCCCTGAATCTCTACTTTCTAGCTGCTTAGGGAATGCTTAGGTTGTGAGCTGGTACCTGAGCATCCATCACCTCAGCTCCAGCTTCTTGGTCCTCAGTTGCCCTCAGAAACCACCACTGGATTTCCAGGTACACTGAGGCAGAGCCACTCTGGAATGCACAAGACATCTCCACATTCTGCCCCTCAGTGGCTGTGACATTCTGAGGGAATTCAGTAAATTTGGCTGGAAAAGAAAAGCAGGTCTCATTAGGATTCTTTCTCTCTTTTTCTGTCTTTACTTCCCCTTTCTAGTCATGTCCTTGATTTCCCTTTTTTGGAATATAGTCTTTTACAAATGTACATGGAAATAAATTGCACTGCATTCACCAGATCATATTTATAAGTGATCATGCAGAAGATTGTGCATGTATCTGATTAATTGATTGAATAGGACTTAAACGCAACTAAGTACACTTAGGATTGCAGTACTGTCTTTCCCAATTTTCTTTCTTCTTCTTGTACTAATGTTCATGTCTTTTTTATGCCATGCCCTCCTTTGAAGTATTAATGATCATTTTTATTTTTCTTCTTCTATATTTGTATAAGAACCACTGCTATCCATGGGTGAATGGAAAAACTAACGATAGAAATATTTGCACAATCACATATAATGAAGCACAAATATTGTATGGAAGGCAGTATTTCAATATTTTTCCTTAGGGATTAGTGAAATGTATCAAGCAATACAAATGCTTTTTTTCATATATTTATCTATTAAGTATTAAGTAATTATCAGAATAGTATGATTCTTTATTTTCTATTTTTAAAAACAAGATTTAAAAACTGTGTTAAGGCATTTATTTGTTATAAAAATTCCTGTGGTTAGATCCTACTTAATGTCATTCTCAATTTTGTTTGAAATACCACACTAAATAAAAAGTAGATAATAATTTAGTTCAGAAGATCCAAACAGTCGAAATACTTTGCTTCATTAGTTCTGTCCGAGTAGTCCAGTATGGCTATCTCTTTGAAAAACAGAAAATAAAGAACATGTTTCTTAATACATATTTCAGAGAAAAATCAGCATAGGCCCTTTATATTCCCTCAGGAATATTGGGAAAATAATCTGTTCAATTAAGCCACCAGACATCTTGCTTTCAGTTTTCAGACAGTAAGGTCCAGTTTGACCACTTCAGTTCTGTGATATTACAGATTCACAGTGGACATGCTGAAAAGTCTTCCATAATAATTTACACATATGTGCTAGATTATATTCATTGCTCATTGCTGTGTCATTGGAGAAAATTCTTGATTGCTCTTCACTTTTTGAAATAGTTAAATTGCAAACAGCCACAGGTATCTTTCTCAGGGATCTCTCTCTCTCCCCCCCCTCTCCCCCCCCTCTCTCCCTCCCTCCCTCCCTCTTTCTCCCTCTCCCTCTCTCTCTCCCCTTTGAAAAGAAAGTCTCCTTCCCAATCATTCACTAGCATAGAAACTTGTTGGTTGTAAAAAAAAATTAATTACATTCCTGCTGGGTACTATTCCCTCACTCCTGCCCCATCTCTGTCTAAAGTGTAACAAATAAACAAGCCAAAAATTGCTAACGGCATTTACTCCTCCTGTACAGTATTTGGAGGAGTACCCTGATAGGATTTCTCTCCATGGTGCTGAAATCTACACTGCAGCCTTTAAGTCTCAAACAACTGGGTGGGTTCTGCAGAGCAGGGGCTACTTGGAATGCAGATGGTACCTTTGTCAGAGTGGTTTGGGCCAGAAAACGGAGTGGTTCTTTGTAGAAATACAGACAGAAAACAAGGTTTGAGAACATGAACATAGGAATATAGGGGAAAACAGAAGAGAGGGAGAGGAAAGAGGAGAGATTGATGTTTTAAAAAGACTTATACTATTTAAAGCAGAAAAACAAATTCGCTTTCCACATGGTCCAGGATCCTGAATTCTGAACAGAAGATTTGGGAAATTACATATACTGTATAACCTCTTTGTTTAGAAAACAAACCAACCATTTATTTTTAAATGAAAGCACTGCTCAGATATAAACAGCAATACATATATAAGATTTCTATGCTATATTTGTGTCTGGAAACTGAATGCACATATTTATATTGTACTCACTTCTGGTGAACATATTCTCCTCTTTTTAATGGGTTTTTAAAATAAGATTTAAACAAGGAAATACAAGGAGTGCTTACTTCAATAGCCCCCCCCCCATTCTTTTTCTCTCTACCAGATCCCCTCTATTCCAGTCTTGACAAATGGTAGCTCTTACCTTGAGAAGAAAGTCCTTGCTGGATGTACAATACTGTGAAGACATGGAATCCAACAGAAGGCCACAAGATGCCCATGATTCCAAAGCGAGCGGGGGGGTCAGGAAGTCACATCAGGGTAATGCCAGAGAGCCACACAATCTCGCAAGAAAAGGAAGGGCAAATAAAATTTTAAAATGGGATTGGATACCAGAGCCCCAACTGTAACACTGTCAGTGTTCTCCTGGAAAAACTGGAAAGGAGAAGACCAGCTTCAGAGGGATTTGGTATAAAGAGGAAGAGGAAAAGAGAGACAGACAAACAAACAAACAGAGAGAGACTAATTGCTCAGATGCCAGATGTCCAGATCCAGCCTTCCTTGGATTTGGAAACAGATTCTTCAGAGTACCTTTCGTTGCTGCAATTTGGCAGTTCAATAAGCCCCTGCTGCTAAACACTGCATGATGAGCGCCCTCTCTAAACACAGTGGAAGCTTGGAAAAATAGGGAGGGAGATGAGAGCCTGGTGTTGCTCCTCACACTTCAACTTTTCCCCTTCTTTGCCTCTCTGTGTCGGAACAGCTGTGCTGACGCCTTTAACACTGGCTTCTCACTAGCGCTGTCTCTGTCTGTCTGTCTTTGTCTCGCTCTGTCTCCCCCCTCCCCACTGTCTATGGTGCTGAGGACGAAGCATATAATGGGGGATCATTGCAGAGGGCAGAAGCATTGATTGCATTGATGGGGGAATTTTCTGCACCCCTCCCACTCTAGACTGAAGGTTCAATGCGGCGGTTTCATTGATGAATCTGTTTCAATTCTTTTTCTCTCTCCCTCTCTCTCCCCCTCTTCTGCACGCACTCCAGAGGGGATATAATTAAAGAGCCAACTGTATTTTCTTCTGCTGCTTTTGTGTTATATGTTTCATATTGTAAGCTCTGATATATCACAGTGGTGACAGAAAATAATTTTACAACCTTGTTTATGAACTCAGAATCCTGATCCAAAACACATTCCCTTCTAGGAATTATTTTCAGTATCCCTTTTTGAATATTCCTAGATTATAAAAAGTTGGTTAAAATTATAGAAGTGATTGACTTCTTTGATGACATTTTACAATTTTATATTTTTCAAGCATATTTTCTGAGTGAAAAATAATTTGAATTCTGATTGTGATTTTCTGAATTGTATTTTCACATATCAATACTAAGGGTGGTTCAGTGGTAAAGATGCTGAGCTTGGCAGCAGGAAAACTGATAACCTGGGTTCAAGACCTGAGTGCTGCACGATGGGATGATGATTACTCGCCCCAGTTCCTGCCAACCTAATAATTTTGCTACTCACATTTGCTAAGTATGCAAGTGTGAGTAGAAAAATAGGCACAATTTCAGTGGGAAGGTTACAGCATTCCATATGCCTCAGCTTATAGTCATGCCCACAGAAATATCTTCAGACAACACTGGCTTCCTCGGCCAAGAAAGGGAGATGAGTACCGCCCCCTAGAGTCAGAAATGACTGGAAGGGAAAAGCTTTACTTTTACCTTTATATCAATATTAGAAAAGGGAAATATCTTGGGAACAAAATCCCAGGTGACATTCATTAAACATGAATTGATAAATACCATTTCAATATCCACTAATGAAAATAGCTGCACAACACACATATATTTAAAGCTAGCAGAAAATATCCCTACAATTTCTATTGAAAAGGGAATGGTCAGTGACTGTGCTTTGGTCTTTCCCCCAAATATTAAACCTACATTGGCTTATATAAAGGGCTGAAAAAAAGAACTAATTTGATTCCTTCTGCAATAGCCAGATTTCTTTTTTAGTTACAAACTGTTGAGTGATTGTTGCTTATATTTAATAAACTATTTGGAATCTCAAACAAAGCTAAAATGTTTTCATACAAGATTAATCAAACAATCTAGACATACAGTAAGAAAAGTGGGTGAGCAAATATTAACTATTAGCTGAAATTTAGAAGCATTTAAGTGATTATTATAAATTGTATGACAGAAAATTCAATTTAAATTTAGTCTTTTGTGGATAATAATACCTACTACCCTTATATATTTTGTAATAATCATTTCAAAGCCTGTTTAAAAAAGGATGTTTCCAATATGTTGCTTCATTTGGTTGAAATGTACTACATAGTATTTGCCTATTAAACTGTTCACTGAATCATGTCTCTTCTGAAGGCATCTTTCATGGATGTTAATTTCTTTCTTGTTCTTTTATTGTAGTTTTACAAATGCTGGATGAAGTTGGTTATTTATCAGGAGTGTCCATGTATACAATCAACATTTGTAAACAGATTATGGATTCTTCTAGAAAGCTGCCATGAGAACTAATTTTGTCTAAAATGCAGCACTGTTATATTTAACTTTGCATCTATTTGACAATGGAATAAGCAATCGGTTTTAATTTCAGCGCTTGATACATAGCAAATGGTGAAATTAGAATTTATATTTTATCATAATCTAGCTGCATTCCCTACCCCCAGCAACATTAGTCCCATTTAATTATAAAGAAATGAAAGGACTTAGTTTGCATTAACTTTTGTAAAATTTATGCATCACCAAAATATGCATAAATAATTATATTTTCTTTTTTTCCACTATGCTTTTAAAAGAAGGACCGAGGAAAAAGAAAATCTGATCCGATTCTATCATTTTAGACTCTCAACATAACAAAGTTAACTTTTTAAACATTATATGGTATATCCACTAAGCATGAGCTTTTTTAGTTGAATATATCTAAATTTAATATTGTAAGAAATGTATTTAATATTTTTAATTTTCATTGAATTGTTAATATGCAGCTTTCTAAGATTCAGTTCAAGTTCTTGCAAATAATTAATATGCACCAACACCATTCTTTTTTATGGTCTATTAAAAAAATAGTCTATTAAAAAAAAACCTACAGATTTAGAATCGAGCCAACAGAAACTCAGTAATTGGATTAATTGTGAAACCCACAGATATTTAATTGAATGTTTGGCTATTTTGCAATTTTAGAAAATGACCATTCCTTTTGTAGTAATTTGGGCAATTAAAATTAGCTGATATAAATTATTAATATCCATTAGCCAATAAACTTAAATAGATTTTTAAAAAGAATTGTAAAAGATCTGTATGCAGTTTTCTGAATGGGATTATCCCAACATTTATCATATGAATAAAAATTAAAAAATATACTTCCATTCCAAGATTTTCCAAATAGGCCTTGTGACCATTTATGCTGGAAGTATAGTAGAATCTTGAGTGAATCTACAATGATCTCAGAGGTTTCACATAACATTCTTATTATGTCCATAATATTTTGGACTGTACCATTTGGATTCCACGGGGAAACAAAAGTAAAGATATATGGCCAATGATTAAAAAGAAAATAAGAAAACTTGAAATCTCTATCATCATATGACCTTTGTAATTTAAATAAAGGAAATTAGGAAATCAGGTTTTCCCACAAAACATTTTTAGACCACTTATTAATCCATTTGAAAAACCGTCACAGTATTATCATGGATATTCCTATAAGAAATACATCAATCTTGAAGTAATATTCATTTTCACAAATAATCTTTTCTTAAAAACTCATTAGGATTTTTATCAATCTCTTTATAACAATATTATCAATTTGTTATATTATTTTATATTTTATTTGCATGCCACCTCAACCTTAACTTAGGATTGTATTTGAAATATTTATATTTATCATAAACACAGAGGAGAAGATAATTATTCAAAATTATCTATAAAAATCCAGATATCAAATGATGTCTCAATGCTTACAGATTTCTATAGATACATTAAAATGTCTAGGAAACATATGATGTTACTCCAATTACCTGAGTACATAGATTGTTGTACAACAGCCATTTGGAATAGAATATTGATAATAATTAATAAAATATATCATTGGCATATATCAATTATTATTTCAATTCTAGCCACTATTATCTTTGGAATGACTTTGGTTATAAATGTCAATGGTTTTAATAAGTCAATGGTTTCAATTTAAGATTAAATATCATATGTTCTGAGGCATCTTGACAGATGCTTCATGAAATGAAAAGGCTGGTAAACATTTAATTCACACACACACACACACACACACACACACTCACCAGTTCAGGATTCCACTATTACATTATCCCAGCTGACAGCTTCAGCTTAAATATCTCCTGTGATGGCGAGTCCATCATTTCCTGAAGCAGTCTATTCCATTCTTGAACAGCTTTTGCCATTAGAAAATTTCTTCTGATGTCCAATTGAAATGTACTTGCAATTTAAACCCATTTCTTGCCTTGTCTTCTAGTATAGCTCTGAACAATTCTATATAACAATTATTCATATACTTGAAGACAGCTATTATGTCTCCCCATAGTCTTTCTTCTCTACATAGGCCTTCCAGCTGCTTGTCATAGATGTTTACTAGGTCACTCATTTTAATTGTTATCTACTAGACGCATTCTAATTTTTCAAATCCTTCTTAAAACGTGATATTCCAAATTGGACACATTGTTCTAAATGAGGCCTGTGTTGTGACCCTGACTCCCGAGCCTGTCCTAACAGAGGAAGAGGACTCAGAAGGTGATGGGGAGAACTGATAAGGCCTCCTTCTCCAGGACCCTCCTCTCTGGCAATGCCTCAGGTTCCATCCGAAGGCCAAGAGAAACAGCCTGGGATATGCCATGAGGAAAGCATATCGGAACAACAACAGATAGGGAGCGAAGATGATGAATCCTGGCTTGATCCCAGGCAGGAGGGAGAAGCGTGCGCAGCAATGAAAGAGGCGTGGGAGGGCCAGAGACTGAGCTGAGTCACTGAGCCACACCCCACAAGGAATAAAAGTGGGTGTGATTGCTCTTCAGGCTTTGTGACAATCAAAGTTAAAAACCTGAGAGTCACATCGCTTTACCTGAAATCTGGCTTGTGCATATTTTGGATTGGACCTTGGCTAATTCTTGCTTTGTGGATTACTTTTTGCTACTGAACCAGACTGAGGAGAAACTCTCTCTCTCTTGCTGACTGTGAGTGAAAACTGACTTGGCAGGCATTTCGCAGTTTACAGCCAAAACTCTTATCTGCAAGGGTTTCTAATAAAAGTTGCTTAATAAAATCTTGGCAGGCGTGCCTGGTTGTGTGTTTGCCTGTGTGGGGAAGGGGGACAGAATAGCCTGACAAAAGTAGAATAGAGACGAATGATAACTGCTTGATATTATACTTCTCTTGATACAACTGGCTTTTTAGAAGTAGCTTGACTGAGATGAGCATGTAGAGAAATAAATCTATACATTTACCTGATGACCTACTAACCTACGTAGATTCCATAACTTTGTCACCCTTCATAGTGTCCCTATTCTATATTCATGCCTTAAATTTTCCTACTGAAATGTAGGATTTGGCATGTATCCATGCATGAAATTAATCTTGCTTATTTCTACTCATTTTTCCAACTTGTCAAAATCCTCATGTATCGTGAATGTTTTCTAGGATGTTTGCTATCTCATCTTGTTTTTGTAATGCCTGCAAATGTAACAATATTTCCTTATTCTTTTATACATATGCTGAGCAGCACAAGAATTAGAACATGATCATGTGGTATACTATTCAACACTTCCTTCCATCTTAACCACTGGAATATTCTGATTGAATATGATTATTCAACAAAATCACATATAGTGTGCTGTCTTCTCTACCAGAATTTCATGGAAGATTTCACAAATACTTGGCTTAAGTCAAGATTCATTTGTCTATTAAGTTTCTATTGTTAATTTTATTTTCTAAACTCTAAAGGCAACTGCTTAGTAATCTGTTCAAAATTTTGCTTGGTATTAATATCAAGCTGATGGAGATTACCTAAATCACTTACTCTTTTTGAAGAAAGACATTTTCCTTTCTTCAACCCTCTATAGCAAGGCTGTCAAATTCCTGGCCTGTGGGCTAGATACGTCATGTGCTGACCACGCCCATGCCCTGTTTAGCAAAGGAGAGAAAAGTCCCAATACGTTACATGATGCCATCGTGATGACGTGAGTTTGACACCCCTGCTCTATACTTAGGCCTGGCTTCTATGATTTTTAGAGGTTACAGAAATGGGCTCCAACATTGTATCTCAAGCTCCTTTAAGACTCTCAGATGTAATTCATCTGATTTTGGAGACTTAAACTCATTCATTGTAGCACATGGTCCCTAACATCACTTAACTAGTCTGAATTTGTCATTTTTTCCCTTCAGCTGCTTATTTTCATTAGGTGCAGCTTCCTTTCAAGAAGAAGACCAAAGCAAAATAAGAGCTGAGCTATTCCCTTTCTTCATATATAATGTCACAGCTCCTTTTAAATTTGGTTACACTGCTTGAATTGGCACACTCTAGTCCTTTTCATAGGTCTTTAAATCTAATCATTCATATTTTAAGCCTTCACCACTGTTATTTAAGATATTAACTTGTCTGAATTGATTTGGTTTGAATGTAATTTCAAATAAAAGCAGAAACATAAAAATTGACTTGATGGTTCATATAACATATAATATTCAATGCTTCCAGCAATTATTGTTTCATTTCTTTTTTATTCTTTTCATTCTGTTTCTGGGCTTTCCATCTCCAAATGTTCCTAACTCCCCAGATTGCTACTAAACCTAATCTGATCACAAACCTTTATTGCCTTTGTGTAATTTTAATCCCAAACAGTTATAGTTTTCTTTTACATTATATTGATGTCAATTATGTTCTTATTATTCTTCATTAATTGAAATGACCATCAATATTTTATGCCAACATGCCAATTCACCCAAAATCAACATAATATTATTTTTTCCATTTCCTCCATGTGTAGAAGGAATCTAGAGGAACATCTGGAAAACCTAGTGATTAAGATATCTAGAAGCTCTCCTTTCCTAGTTCACTTGAGAAATAGGAAATACCAGCTATTTTCTGTTCGACAATATAGTTGAAAGGTTGGAGGGTGAGAGACAACTTGCAATAGCAATAGCACTTAGCAATATCACTTAGACTTACTGTATATACTGCTTCACAGTGCTTTACAGCCCTCGCTAAGCAGTTTACAGAGTCAGCATATTGCCTCCAACAATCTGGGCCCTACTTTTAACAGCCTCAGAGTGATGGAAGGTTGAGTCAACTTGAGTCAGTGAGAATGAAACAAAGTCAGAATGTTCAGCAAAAAGTTTTTTTGGGTGTTCTTCATATGATGTCATTGGTGACATATGGTGTCATTTAAGGATTTCTGTTCTGTATGCTGGTAATTATTCACAGTGTAAGCCTTGACTGCATATTTCTATGAAAATTAAGAACCAAGATGATTTTGTTCAACTCTTAAGTGGATAACGGGAAAATATTTGCTTTGCTCAAAACCTACTTTGAATTCTTGCAACATTTCTCTTGGCTGCAAAAATATAACAGGAATAAATATCTTTTTCTGGATGATATGCACTCTATATGTTACATTTCACACATGTAATCAAAACAGAATCTTCTCATTCATTAGCATTTTTATACAAAAATAGTTCATCTTCGTTTGTTTGTTAAATTTTATTTAATATTTCTATTACATTAATATATAGCCCTTTCTGACTGATATACTTCCAAAAAGACAAGATCAGATTGTCAATAGAATCAGAATGCCACAAATTCTTTGTTCATATCTCTTACATAAGGGCAGATCAAAGTTTTATTTTATAGTTATAGCAATGGAAGCAATTGCCTAAGAACATAGTCCTAGGCTAGTCAGAGTTTGGCTCATATTAACTGTGGAAATAAAAATATAAAAGAAGAAAAAATCTGCATGACATTCAAAACATTCTATTATGAAAATCACTGATAGTTCATAACACCTTGTGTAACAGAAAAATGTGTGATGAAAAAAACTATATTTCTAATTTCAGATAAGGAAGAACAAGGACAGATATATCAGTCAAGTTTGTATATCAATAAAAGAATGTAACAAGGAAATTATCATGAAATATCTGTTAAAGAAAATTAGGATCCATTTTATGACTGCCTTGGTCCATCCACCATCAGTTCTTCTTGCTATGTGATCAGCCCATTTCCATTTCAATTCTTTTACTTTTTTGATAATGTGGTATACTTTTGGTTGTTTTTTTATCCAATGCAGGTCTTTCTATCTTGTAATGCTAATATTATATCTTATATAACACAGTTGTATAAATTTATAAATTCTTTCTGCATAAATTAACTCAGGGTCAAAACTCTTTTCTATTTCCCCCCAATGTATATTACTTTTATCCACAGTATCCACAGTATTATTTTTGCTGTATGTGTCCTTCATCAGTTTTTGCTTCTGGCAACTCCTGGACAAATCCTTGCAATTTTTTTTGAAATAGTTTACCTTGATTTCTTTCTAGGCTGGGAGAGAATAACTGCCACAAATTGGCCTCATGTCTAAGATGAGACTGGAGCTCATGTTCTCCCAGTTTCTAGCCCAGTGCCTTTAAATACTAGAGCAAACAAGATTTGTACATAATATTAATAAGATTATGAATTATGTTTCTCTATCAGGATAGAAATGGACTAGAATCCAGTTTTTAAAACTGAGCAACCATTTAATGCTACTATATTGCATTAAAATAGGAAAGTTTGTAGAATCAGGTTTTCATGTGCTGCAGTCACTTGGTTGTCATTGCCATAAAGCAGTGTTAAAGATGGATCTTAGGAAAGGACAAAACAAGACACTGTCTTGATTCCATTTCAGTGTCCCCTTCTACCTAACTATGGAGTAAAGAAGAATGAACAGTGGCCAGGAGTTTGTGTTATTAAATTCCTGCTTTTTTGAAGCAGGGATTCAAAATGTATTTTTTGGAATGTATTTGTTGCAGAAGCTGTACAAATCACAGTTTTTGAAACAAATGCTTTCTTTGTTATGCTGCAGATGGAAAATGATGGCTGTTAACAGCTTTCTTAGAAAATTTTTAAGTTGCGAAATAGGAGGCAAGTTAAAGAGATTGTTCTCAATTGAATCTTCAAGGTTGAGAATGGGCCACAGAGGAAATGTGCAAATCTTAGATACACAGAAGCTGATGCCTTCCCAAATCACAGCCATGATCTTTCCCTTTACAACAACTGTCTTTCAACTATCCCTGATTAAGTCCATCAAATAATGCCACTCTATATACCTTTCAGCTGTTGGAATAAATGTCCATCTGGGTTCAGTTCCAAGTGGGGAGAAAGACACTGGAAACATGGAGGCTACTTCGAAGGAGGGTTTAATGGAGCAGAACCACTAAGCACATGGTCCTGGTGCAGTTGAACACATGGAATGAAAATATATATATTTATATTTACACCCCTCTTGGGTCTTGCCTTAAAGCTTCCTGTTCCTGTGGAAAGAAGTGTATTTGATTGATTGTCAGACTCCCAGGGGGCTATGCAGGGGTAACTTTGTAGGTTGTCTTGAGTCCCAGGCTTGGTTGAACCTTGCTGGGTGATGCAATCTCCCCAGGTGCCATGTGGTGAGTTTTGTTGCTAGATGGGTAGAGGGCTAATCCTATTATGTCCTGAGGGTAAAGGTCTTTTGTTTTTTAGATAAGCTGGTCCAGCCTTTTGTCTTGTAGATAGGTGGCACCAAAATATCTGCTGGGGACAGGGAGCTGGGGTCTTTTGTTTCTGTTTCCTTTAAGATTTTTATTTCTCTTTTAGGAGAAATATTCTGTCTTTTTAATATTTCCTAGAATATTCCATTCTTCTAGGAGAGGGATGGGTGCTAACTTTTTATAATCCCTCCTTTTTGCCAAAATATGTGGGTGGCACACAGATTATTGCCAAAAGATTAAAAAAATTGATCAGATTAGGGAGATTGATTTTAAATTGGGTTTTAACCTTGGGTTTTAAAATTCAGCCAAAACTATTTAATGATTTTAATTAATTTTAACTATGATATTGTATATTTATGTTTTATTTTGGCTGTACACCAACCTGAGTCCTTCAGGAGGAGGGCGGTATATAAATATAAATATAATAATAATAATAATAATAATAATAATAATAATAATAATAATAACAACAACAACAACAACAACAACTTGATGGGTGCTTTTAATTTTTCTGATGCAAAGGAGAAAGCATTGATAGAGGTAGCAGAAAAGAATTCCTTCAGTGGCTCCCAAAATGAGAGTCCACCATGAAGGTGTAGAAGCCAGGGGAAAAGTTCTGGAAATAAATTTACTATATCCAATTTTCTATGCCAATTATTTTTGAGAGGTTTGACGTCACTTTCTATGTGCTTACAGTCAGGTTTCAAGCAAGCACAAGTCCCAAAATTTTTCATAGCTATAATTTTGCTTAAATTACAGGCTGCTCATTTCCAAGGGTTGTTTCTTGAACCTGCCTAGTTCTTACTTTTTTTAGTGCATCCAGGGTTTTTGAGGCCAAATTGAAGTTAGTCATTGTACAATCCAGGCTTTTTAGTATTTTTCAAATTGGGCACAATGAGCCCTTGGGACTCCTACTAATGAGACTACCAGTGCAACATATCCTGCTTTACTGGACAACTGGGCAGCATCATTTGTGAGTCACAGTCAGGACTTAGGTTTTGGAGATCTCTTTTCTGCTACTTCTTCAAGTGATGGAATTGCCTGAGGGGGCATGTCCTCTCTCCCATGGAATTAGCAGGGAAATATGACTGCTTGGGCTTTAGTGCCACAGAGCAAAAAGGAGAAGCTTTGTGTGGAGGTAGGTGAAGGGGATAATTTCAGTCTAATTCTGAATGGGATGTCTCTCTGTGCGTGTGTGTGCATGCAGCTACTTTTACAATACAGGCAATACAAGAATGCTGGAGAAATTTTCCTCCCACCAGACAGAAATCCAAGGTGTTCAGAACTTTATCTGCCAACCACTCCCACATGCCATTCCTCCAAGAATCCATTTAACTGATTACAACATAAATGAGACAAGAAAGAAAACCTTACAATGAATTTCCATCCTCCCATAGTCTTTCCACCTGTCTTCTGGAGAATGAAAAGAGTCTATTTAGTATTTACTTGTCCATCTCAGGATCCTTTCTTTCATTTCTGCTGGGTGGCATAAGGCTTGGCTTGGTGGTTAGGGTGGTCAATCAGGTGTGGGAAGGTTTGCTCCACTCTGGTTGCTGTGATGATTTTCAGGTGGATGACTGGACCCAAACCCAATTCCTGGCTCAAATGGATAGAAGGTCTCCTCTGGAGGCAGCATTTGGATCAGTGTTATCTGCTTCCACAGATTGCAGAGTCATCTGGGCAGGGCTGAAAGACATGAGAACAAGGCCCCCTCTCCCCTTTGCTGGTGATCTGCCCGGGAAGGGCATTGTAGGAGGATTAGGGATGGAGAGATAGAGTGAGGGTGGGTAGATAGCTTCTCAGGCAGGGTTTAAGGTAGAAAAAAAAACAGTACTGCAGTTATTAAACAGATACACCAGTTATAACAAAATGGGGACATCATAGATGAGAAAAAACTGGATTCACATGCTTCAGAAAAAGGATGGACAGATAACACCAAACAATAAATGGAAGAATGAAAGTTTTCTTGTAAATTAACTTAAAACATTACCTCATAAACTTGGGCTTTTCTTAAAAGTACAGCGAGGAAAGAAAAACGAACTCAGTTTTCTTTATCCTATTTTGTGGGCCAGACAAAACAGACTGAAGGCATTTTCTTTCTTTTCAGTGCTTTTAACTCTTTTCTAACAATTTAATATTCATATCTCTAGGGATCAGAGACATTTAACAGTTTCAATTACCTCGAGGACACACAAAGACTTAGTCATACACACACACAAAAACAAAGAGGAAAAAAAGTGGAAAACAGAACACTCAGATTTACACAGACACTGGTCATTCCAACCATAAATCTCAGTTAAATTAGGGAAGGCACAAATCTTAACAAACATATCACGTGATTGCATGGAAGACAGAGGGGAAGGGAGAGAAACAAACAAGAGACACACCTTTTTAATGCCTTGATTGTTTCGTATTTTGAGTTTTCTCTTTCTTTTTTATCTTCTTGGATTTTTGAGTTTTGTATTTTGTATTTTAACTTTGTTTTACTCAAAACTTGTTTTGAGTAAAATAACAACATACATTGAAAAAAAAAAAGCAACCGTCTAACTTTTGGATAAAAGCTCATGTATTTTTGCAGCAACTAATATAATCTATCCTTCTGGAATAAGGAATGAAATATGCATGGTCATTTTTGGTAAACTTCAAATCACAGGTAATTTTTGGAAATCTTTGTCTTATGAGGAGGAATTGGTGGGGAAATGTCTAATAGCACCATGAACATATAATGTGTGCTACAATTAATAGAAAAATGCAAATATAATCAAAACTTTACTACAGTATTCAGTAAGCTAAAAAGTTAGCTTTCAGATTACTTGGTAAACACATGACACAAGGATGCAAATTTGAGTCAGTGTAACTACAGTTTTTGCGTTGTCATGTTTCATTATAACAGAAATATTCATCAATCTGACCCTGTATAAAACCACAAAGACCTTTCATGAAGATGATAATGAGAATAGGTTACTTTTCTATTGATTTTCATATTCTCATTACAAACTCTTTAATGAGAAGGGATTAATTTTCTGCTATTTTCCATTCTCATTACAACTCAGTTATGAAATTGTGATATCAGGAGTGTGTTTGGGGATTGTTATGTGTGTTGGACCTGGTCTTTGGGTGTTAAGTGAATTTTGTTGTATGGGTATACTATGTATACATGTACAACGACAATAAAAGTTATTTATTTTATTTATTTATTATTTTTTATATTAAGTCCTTCTTTGTCCTCCTCAATATTTAATACTAGGGTTGTGTGTTTGTTCAGTTATTACTTGAGCATTCTATAGATTTCTACATTTACCACCAATTAAAGCAGCAGCTTTGCTGAACTCAGTTAAGAAAAGCCAGGAATATCCTTTGTTAACAATGTTATATCTTAACATAAATTTACTCTTTTGTGGCATTCCGGTCCAAATTGCAAAGAGAACATTTCCAGGTTGTTGAGGGCAGGAAATTGTGTACTTGAGTTGCTGAGAAGGCTATCCCCAGCAAGCAGGAAATTTTACTTATTGCTTTTTTAAAGTAACATTTATTATTTTCTCTGAGACTAATCTTTCTAAAACAAGTTTTGTGGTCTCATAAGGAAAATAACCTAGCTGTTTTGATTCTCCAAATTAACAGTAAACTCCAGGAACAGGTGCATTTAGTTTTTTGTTAAACTGCAGCAATAGTAAAAAACCAACAGCTAATCATACTTTCTTACGAACTGACAAGATTCTTATGTATCTGAAGCAATCAGCCCCTAGCTACTGGCCAGTAATTGTTTGTTTCCTCTGATTCTTGTCAAAAGCTCAAAGCCTCCTCAAAATAATGAACAAACAATAAAGAGAAGCCTCCTGTATGTGGCTATGGTGTTATACCACAAATATGGTATTCTTTACTAGAACTCCATTACATAGCCATGATACCACATCATGGTGGGGTACAGGAATTTAAATTTAAAATACATACACATAAATTTAAAATACACACACATACACAAAATACATGTACATAAACAAAGAGAGAAAGAGAGAGAGAGAGACTGAGAGAAGACCAAACTGCCTTAAAATGTAATAACATCTTACGGATTAAACCTCAATTAAATCCCATGTCACTTACCCCTACCCATTTCCCCTGCCCAAAAAAATCCAACTCAAAGGGCAATGTAATATTGTAAGCTTAAGGATCCTATGTTCTTGCAGTTAATTTTCCAGGTAACATGCCAACAACTGATATTTTCCAAAACTAACCAATGTAACAATGAAGCAAAATGTATGTTGGGCTAATGAAAGAAATATATATCATACAAATGTTTCT
>WNWU01013452.1:1493057-1509184 GCA_012654045.1 Ptyas mucosa
TATAAGATTCAAAATTTCCCATACCCTCTTTAACTCCCCTTATTCAAGTTCATCAACCTCCCTTTTACAAATTCTAAATCAATTAAATTAAATTCTTATTTTCCCAAATATGAAAATCAATTCATTAACTTAAAAATATTACATTAAAAAGAGAGAAAAAAAAACCTAGACAGATATCCTTCCCACCATCTCAAACACTATTCATTTTCAACATTTCTATAATAAACTTAAATTATTATCCATCCTTCTTAAATCATTTCTACAAATATAGATTTCCCACAATCTCAAACACTGTTCATTTTCAAGTAAGACTTAAATTATTATCCATCCTTTTTACTTATTAAAGTTAAACATTTTAAAGACCATAAACTTTTTATCTCATATACCTTTTAAAGTCATCAGTAAAACTTCTTAAATCATTTCTACAGATATAAATTCAAAACTTTTCAGAGAATATCCTTCAAGTTTTTATTTAATCAATATAATACCTTCATAACATTTAAAAAGTTATCATGTTTGAATGTAAAATATCCTTGCTTTAAAGTAACCTTTAAAAACTGCCAGTTTAATTAAACTTTTTTTCCTTTTTCTTATATTTTTTCCAATCTTTCTTTTTCCATAATTCTTTCAACTTTCCTTCTGCCCCTTTTATTTTTAAAAATTTCTTAGCCTTGATTTGAGGTTGATGTGTCATAAAAACTCATTTTCTTTTTGTAATCTTTTTCTTTGGCTTGGGCTTAAAACCCCAATTTCGTCCTTTCTTGCTTGTATAATCCAGTAGTTTACTCCTTTGTTTATAAAACCACAAATTATTGCCAAATAGTTTATCCGCTTGTAATGATAAATCCAGTTCTAACTCTTCTGTAGGCTGAGTGGAAATGTCTGCCAAAACCTCTGTTTCCATTGTTCCTTCCTGCAGTTCAGTCCCGACAACCTGGATTTCTCTCTCCAAACTCTTCTGTTTAATTTCATCTTGTTTTTCCTCCAGCAAATTATTCCAATTATTTTTTTGAAAAGTTCTTTCCATTAGAGCCGAAATGTTAAAAGTAAGAGACTCTAAAAGTTCTTGAAAAACTTTTGCAATCACAACTTTGTAATTTGCTGATTCACCAGGCAATAATCCTGTGGGTCTAATGTCAGCCATATTTCAACTCGTAGTTATTCAACTGTCAGGCAAAATCCATATATTAACCACACAATCTAGATATCTAACTTATTTAAAGTCAATACCCAGTTCTTTTCCATTCCGCTTCCACTTTAAGGTGTAATCCGGTAGCTCTGCTCTGTTACAAATGTTAACAAGCGCTAACAGTCACTTTCACTAATAGATTTCATCATGCCCTCAGGCACCATTTTTTCCCTGTTTCAAATGGAGTTAAAGATTTTTCTGCCTTCATTACTGTTCTCCTGATCTGCTCAGCCAGCACCTAAGATTCACGATACAAATAATTCTTAAAATTGTATTACCCATAAATGATTTGAAATTGAGTTGCTGGGGTGGTTGTGGCTTCTTGCTCTGCTTCAGTCGTCTGGAGCTGCTTGGCTGGTTTCTGGGGAGTTCCCACACTTCGCACCCCTGAGTTTTCTCTGGGGGGCCTTGGGGAGCTCTATCCCCACCTGCCTGCTCTTCACTCTCCCCTTTGCCCGGGGAGAGACTTTCAAACCTCCCGACAGCGTTGGCCAGCTGTTCGGGGGCCTTTACAAAACCACAGAGCGGGCGCTCATGTCGGAGCATCCTCGAAGCTTTGCGGCGCCACCGGAAGTCTATACCCAAATTCTTAAGGAGGGGAAAGATTGTGTTTGATATACATTTTAAAGCAAGTGAATCTAATCTGAGGCTAATATATATTAATATATTAGTATTGTTAAGACCACATTTTCCTTTGGATATATTAGTTCAGCTATTAGCTAGTTGTAAAGGATTCATGGATCTATCTGGCCTGAATCTACCAGTTGCCAATGTTGCCAGTGATATATAATGAAGATGGTTGAAGAAACTGTTGCCTTGATTCTGATTAAATTCATATTTATTTGCTTGGGAGGCACATCTTAAACCCAGGTACTTAAGTATGAGCCAGCAGTGTGTTGCAGCTGCCAGAAAAGCCAATACAGTCCTAGATTACATCAAATTAGGGATGGTTTCAAGAGCAGCTTTGCTGCGAAGGGAGGCAGAACAGTTTGGCTTCTCCTAGATTTCTGAGTAAATCTCAATCAAAGGAAGCAAGGAATAAACTTGCATCCCTGTGTATTAGAGAAGGAAATGTACTAAAACACATGACCCCCACTAAGCCACGCCCACCAAGCCATGCTCACAGAACCAGTAGTAAAAAAAATTGAATCCTACCACTGCTAAACTCCCTTCCAACCTTATTATTCTATGTTCTATTTATATGACCTCTCCTTCAAATAGTTTCATAAAACACAGGAAAATGCATTTATTTATTGGGAATGCTCTTGATAAAATAAAATAATGTTGATGATATTCATCTGTCATTTAGACACAGAAGAACATTTTAAGAGACAAGAAAATTGCCTAAAGAGTAGTTCACGTCTGCAGCATAATTTTTCTGTAATTAAAAAAATTAAATGGTAGAAAAACAAATTTGAAATCAGTTTCCTGAAGAAAACTGAATAACTTTTGGCTTGTTGCTTAGTTATCTGGATTGTTAAAGGCTTTAAAAATTCATGGGGAAATTAATATTAATTAGCTATGCTAATAAAAAATAGGTCTATGTTAGAAATAGGCATCTTTTTCTACTTGGGAGCCATGCTGAATTTTTTTATTTCATTTCTCTTTCTAAGGGCCATTGGTAGGGCAGAGATGGAGGGAGGTTGGGGGAAGACTAAACTATGAACTATGGGTGGGAAGTATTTGTGGCCTGCATCTTACATGCTGTACTCAGAAGACATACACTAAAAAAAAGGTTGGGTGCATACCATCTATGGAGATTCTCAATCATCCAGGTCATGGTTATCCCAAAGATGCTTTTTCCAAAAGGCAACTGGTCTTTGCAAACAGGGAGTAATCAGAACCCTAAACCATTGGGCTGAAGTTTTGCCTCCCAGCAAAGAGAGAAAAGAGAAAGAACCAAAACACATTAAGGAAAGGCTCAGAACTTGTTGCTATCCTAATTGGGCCTTTATCAAATCCACAAAAAGATCCAGCAGCAGCTCCTTCAGGACCAGTCGTGGGTTTCAACCGGTGTTACCACTGGTTCACTTCGTGCACGCGCTCTGCCAAAAATAAAAGCTAAAGCCCAGAGTAAAGGAGAAAACCTTTTTAAAGTTTCTAAAAAGACCCACCCTTCTGCTTGAAAACCACAAAGAACACTGAGAAACACTGAAGAAGTGAAAATGTAATCATCACTTTTATCTGAAATAGTAATGTTTCTGCTGAGCTAATGCATTTAGAAAGAGATGGAATCAGTTAAACAGACTAAAATCCTCAACTAAGATTAAGGTTGCCAGGTGTCCACTATTTGAGCGGACAGTCCACTTTTTTCACATTATGTTCACTATTTTTTTTCACAAAACAGTGGACATTTTTTTTATTCAAAAGCTTTATGATGAAATGGTATGTAATCTAAAGCTGTACAGTCTAAGAGAATAAGGATAGGAGAATCACGTTTTGTCTTTTTTTTCATAAGTTAGAATGAGACAAAGATCGAATATCCATTGAACTCGATTCTCCGAAAAAATTATTAATCATACTCAATTGTTTCACAAGACATTTAATAAAAGTATATAAAATTATTTACATACTATTTTTCTTAACTCACATTTACCTATTATTTTTATATTATACTTTTTTCTTAGTTGGATAGGTATGTTTTGGAACACTCAATAACTTTTCATCATTTGAGGTTCAATGAGTACTAGCCTTAATATGTAGAGCGCGAATTTGTCAAACCAAAGATTTCGTTGAAGCATTATAAACATAAAAGTTAATCACTGTTTTTATGTAAATACTATTTTGCTGTGTTCTAATTAAATCACCATGTAAGTAATATTAGGTTAATCTTTAGTAATAGCCATCAGTTGAATCAGTTCTCAGTATTTGCCTTACGTAAAAAACATTTGCCTGAGAATGCCGTGCAAAAGTTCAAGAAAGAAGCCATCAACGTGTATCAAAGAGCCATTACGTACCTAGAAAAGTGGTATAATTTCACCGATTCAGTATATGAGACGCTAAGTTGTTGATCTAATTGATCGCAATAATCCTCCAACTTTAGAAGAAGTGATGAACATCTGGTTATTATCACCATGGCGAGAAGAACTTCCACCCAACACTCTCTTCGATGAAATTTCTGCCTTAAAAGAAGTTTATGTTTATCTGCAGGGCAATTCATCCCTTGATAAGTGGACGTACTTTTTCAAGGAAGAGCCAGCTCTGAGTTTACTGAAACTGTTCCAGTATTGTGCATCAATTCCGGTATCAAATGCAAACATTGAACGAATTTTCGGCG
Organism: Ptyas mucosa; assembly: GCA_012654045.1. Taxonomy (NCBI): domain Eukaryota; kingdom Metazoa; phylum Chordata; class Lepidosauria; order Squamata; family Colubridae; genus Ptyas; species Ptyas mucosa. The sequence continues at coordinate 1,497,524 of WNWU01013452.1, forward strand.
TCATGGGAAAGGGAAATTTGTGGACTGACAAATGTAACCAACTGCTTGTACCATCAGTTCAAAATGAACTTTGTATATTTTTTAATATTTCTCAACGTTGTACTGAAATTAAAGAATTATTCCTTAAACACAAAGAATTGATCAAAGCTGCACAGTCAAATAAAAAATACACACGACAGCAAAGTAAAATGTAATTTAATATTTTACATATTATTATAATATATTTGATATTTTGAATTTTAAGTAAAGTTTTGAAGTGATTATTTTAATACGTGTTAAAATGTTTGTAAGAAAATATATAATTTAATTGTAATTTTTTTTATTTTTTTACTATTTAAACACCCCCCCCCCCCACTTGTCCGCTATTTTTGGGAAGCAGACCTGGCAACCCTAACAAACCTTGCAACCCCCCCTCCCCAAATAACAACAAGAACTCTCAACCAGAAACTTATTGCATTATGTTATAAACTGCCAGAATGTGCCAGTCCAAATATAAATTTCTGAAATCAGTTTAGAATCATGCAGGCATGAGTGTTAAACCAGAACAACTTAAATGGTATGCTCTTAACAAGAAGAAAGGTTTGAATGAAGCTAAATTAACCCTGGAACTTCTGTACTAACAACAGATATTGTAAAGGAATAAAATTCATCTTTTTCAAGAATACTTTAATAAAATTAGTATAAGTTTATGAGGAATCATATAAAATCAATTTCTAGTAAACTAAGATGTCACTTTGGATTCAAAGGTAAACCACTTTTGGTTCTCATCAACTAAGCTGAATGTAAGCCTGACTTCTTCCTAAAATGGCTTGCTGAAGGGTGAGAACTTTTTTCTTCTCTTACCCACAAGCTGCTGTGTTTGCTGCCAAAGCTGGTTCTTTGATGGCCCTGCTCTCTGGATTTGAATGGGATCACTTAGGAATGACCCAAGATGATTTCGGATGGCTGTGGACCCACCTGGGAGGGTGAATGTTGAAGATTTCACCCTCCCAGGGTGAACTCTTATAGGAGAGTTGGAAAGTCCATTGTCCTTTTTTTTTTTTTTTACATCTCTTCCTACTGGCAGAACATTTTCCCAAGCCTGGGACTTTTAATTTCATTTGTTTTAACTTTTGTTTTTGTTTTTTTTGTCTTTACATGTTAATTGGCTGGCTGAATAATGATTTATTTCAGGGCTGAGCCGGACTCTATCTGCTTTTTCTATTTTCTCTTTATTTGGTTGTTTGTTAGGTTGTTCCTGCTTTCTTGTATAGAAACACAGCACATGTCTTTGGATAGTGAAAGTGTTTATTTTGGACTATATTTTGCTGAGTATTCACTACAGGGAATCTGTATTTTATTAACTTGAAAAATGGTTTTGGATCAAAATAATTCCTTTTGTTTGTTTCCTGTTTGGCTTAACTTCTGCGTATCTATTCCACTGAACAACAACATAATGGATTACAGAGAGAAGGAGGAGGCTAACACTTGGTGGGAATAAAGAGACTGCTCAACAACATGCTGAATGTAGCTGAATTTTTACCAAATGGTGTGATGAACTCATAAAGACCATGGAAAATATTCTGAAGAAACTGAGCCTAAATACTTTAGATTCACAAAAGGCATTTGTTTTTAAAGCAGCAGATTTATTGGCAAGAAATATAGATTCAGAACCAGTACAAACAACACAGACTGCGGAAGATACTCAGAGCCAAGATTGTGATTCTCTGGCAGTAAATTGGCCAGAAAGAAACATGGATCCAGAAATTGTTATTGACTTGAATTGACTTAATCTGGTGTTTTTATATAATAGTAGAGAATTTTCTGGATGGGGTTTGAAGGAGAGTGGGGAATAACATTACATTTAATTGGAGAACAATCTCATTTGTCTTTTTTTAGGCAGATAGATTGGTTTTGGAGATTGGTTTTATTGTACTTAACTAATTAGCAACTGATAAGAGATGGCATTAAGAAAAAAATGTAGATATTTGATCCAGGACCAATTAGAGATAATTTTTGGAATCTGGAATTGAAGCCACGGTAAATTTTTTATGAGTTGATTACAATAACAGAGGGTTTTTGAATTTCAAGTTTGTCTTTTATTATGAATAATAATTTTATTACAATTTTATTATTAATATAATATATAGATGACAGGCTAACAATTTGTGAACAGTTTCATTAGTTTAAAACTCCTTTGCAAGGGGTGGGAAATTAATACTATTGCATTATATTGATCAGCATTCAACTAGGGAGAATTCTATGTTTATATGTGTTAGTCTTCTTTCCAATTTTGTTTTGTTTGTTGTGTTTTTTCTTTTGTTTTTAAAAATATTTTGGGGTTTTATATTTTAACCTTCTTTGAAAAAACTAAATATTATAAATGTAAGTCCAAACAGAAAATATGTCAGCATGAATTATTTTTACATTCTAAAGGAAAATGCATTTTTCTGTTTGTTTGTTGAGTAATGTCACAATTTTTTTTAAAAAAAATTGATTTATATGCCGCCCTTCTCCGGAGACTCCGGAGACTCAGGGCGGCTTATAATGCGCTAAGCAATAGCCTTCATACTTTTGTATATTTATACAAAGTCAGCTTATTGCCCCACAAACTGGGTCCTCAATTTACCTACCTTAGAAAGGATGGAAGGCTGAGTCAACCTTGAGCCTTGGTGAGATTCGAACCTGCAATAATTGCAGGCAGCTGATGTTAATAACAGGGCTTTAGACCACTGTACTATCCAAGCCTCTTATATACAATACACAGATTTTATTTTAGCTATTTGCAGGTAGCATAGCATGAAAACATTAATGAAATTAGATTTTGGACTCAAAAATCTTCATGTACAAATGTGAATTTAAGCAGATTTGGCAGATCTTTTGAGCAATTTATCTTGATAAGGATATTATGCCAGAAGCAAGGGTTTTTTTTAGTACAGTGACAGTCCTGTACTCTGTTTTCTGCCACTTTTCTATTTTGATGTTATATTTCAAATGCATATGATTGAATTTGCAATAAATTCAAATATAGCTTACAATAAATTTAAAGGTGAAATCATGAAATATAAAACAATATATTAGGCCTCCACAAAGCTTCAGAGAAATCACCCCATTGAAGCAGGTATATTTAAGGATACAGTACTTTCACTGACTGGATTAAAGTAGCTGCATTTTGGCTGCTTCTCAAATTATTGCTTGAATTTTTTATCTCCTTCAAAGCAAAGCCACTGCCATTCTGGATTAGCCCTATCTTAATACTTTGCAAAATGTATCATCAACACTTGGCTTTAGGTTCTGGAATAGAATACCTTACCATGATACTCAAATTAATAGATCATATTTGCTGTGCAATAAATTATCATTGACTAGACTACGCTAGACTAGACTAGACTAGACTAGATCTGGAAGGGACTTTGGAGATCTTCTAGTCCAACCCCTGCTCAAGCAGGAGAACCTATACTATTTCAGATAAGTGACTATCTAGTCTCTATTTCATTTCAAAGTAGGAACTGGGAATTATGCAAGTGAAGAACATACATTGCATATGAGAGTTGTATTTTGTTGCCAGAAGGCTTTCTGGGGGGAAAATGGTTTAATAGTCCACAAGAGATTCTTAAAGCTCAGTCCTGAAAAGCAACAATTAATTGTATGTGCATAGGTGAAATATGTGATAATCAGACACATAAAACATAAAATGTAGAATCATAGGGCTGGAAGGGAACTCAGGAGTCTTGTAGTCCAACTTGCTGCTCATGTACAGAGACTTTATACAATTCCGGTCAAATGGTTATTCATCTATTTTTGAAAACCTGCAGTGATAGAGTACTCATAAGTCTAGGAGGCAAGCTATTTCATAGATTAATTGTTCTCACTGTCAGAAAATTTCTCCTTATTTTCTTGGTTGGATGTCTCTTTAACAAGCATTCACCCATTATTTCTTGTCCTGCCCTCTGGTGCCTTGGAGAATAAGTTAATCCAGTGAAATATCAGTTTATAGACATGAGCTAATGTACACCCCATCCATTAAATCTGAAGCTGTTTCATTTGTGCAATGCCATTACATAAATGAAATAATTTGCATAAGTCTAGATCATTTGTTTAAAGATAGTATATAACTTCATCAATAATATCTAAGACAGATGAATCAATCTCATAAAACAGAAAGAACTTGTCATCACAGGTAATGATGATATTTAAAAAACCAAAAGTATTGGAAAGAAATACATAGTGTAGCACAAAAAAACCTTGGAATTTAAATTTTAATATATATTTCACTGACTCATACCCATTTCCCCCCATGCAAAAACTCTAATTAAAGGAAATGCAATCTTCTTATATTGTTTGCATGCTTAACCAATAACCAATGAAACAAATATATGTAGGACCAATAAAAGTAGTACATGTGTCCCAATATGTTTATCTTGTTTGCAGAAACATTTACTCATAGAAATTTACTATACATAAGGAAGGTTGCGTTTGACATGCATTTTAAATCAAATCAATCTAATGTTAGACTACAGATTTATACATTAGTACCCTTAAGACTCACATATCTTGATGTCTTTTAATGTGTAATTAATTCAGCTATTATCTAATTGGATAAAATTTCTGAATCTAACTTGCCCAAGTCTACCAGCTCCCAATTATTGATATGTTATGACCAATGCTGATATGATTATTGGCTTGATTCTGGTTCTTACTTATTTATACTATCCCTACCTCAAATCATGTCACAAAACACAGAAAAATGTATTTATTTATTGCATGCATGCTGCTTCAATTCTAATAGACTTCAACTATGCTGGTAACTGGATGAAATAAAGACTAAATAGTTTGTCATTTATGTAATGATGAGCTGTGGTGATGTAGTGGTTAGAATGCAGTATTTCAGGCTAACTCTATCCACAGAGCCAGGAGTTAATCCTGGGAGGCTTAAGGTTGACTCAGCTTTCCATCTTTCCAAAGTCAGTAAAGTGAGGACCCAAACTGTTGGGGGGCAATATGCTGACCCTGTAAACCACTCAGAGAGTGCTGTAAAGCACTATGAAGTACTATATAAGTCCAACTGCTATTGCTAATTACTTAATAACATCACATGACATAACATGAATTAATTACATTAATTGTATCAATTACTCTCATTGGATGCAAATACTTTTCTATTATTTTGAAATAAAGTCTCCCTGAAAAAATGTCCATTGCATCCAAAATCTGTGAAAGTATGGTCTATTAAATCAAGGATTTTCTGTATTAGTAGGAATGACTTTGTATGAAAAATTAAGCTTCTTTGAGCATCATCTCTAACTCATTTTGAAGAATGGCTTAACTTCCATCTTAATGCCAATATAACTGAAATTGGCTTCGAAGTGAGTTTGGAGTGAGAAGTACCTAGAATCATGAAAATTAGTACAGGAAAAAGTCACTAGCTATGGTCTCATCAACCCTGTAAAAATGGTAAATTCAGGAAACAAGCACCATTTGGATTTCTGGAAAGATCTTTGTTGCTAGAAAATATAATGTCACGTAATCTTGAAAGCCTGTCAAAGCAATTCTCCTGTTCAATTTATACTTAGCATAATTAAGGTGGAGATTATTTGAGCGCCTTTTTCATATATATCCCCTCTCCCTTGGGCTGTTTCTCTAACAGCTCCTATTTCCTCCTCCACTTTTTTGGAATCTGTTAGACATTCCATCACAAGTCTGATGTTTTAACAACTTCCCACCTCCCTTCACCCAGTTCATATCATGCTGAATTTTTTTTAGTTTTAGATATAGTGGTAAATCTCTCTGTAGCTCGGGTGTAGGATGAGAAGGAAGGTTCATTTTCCGAGCTTGTGGATTGGTTTCTGAATGTTTCTTTACCAGACTAGTTAACATCTTCAGTGGAGTTTAAGTCCTTATAAACAGAAAATCACTGACACTGCCATTCTCCAAATTCCACTGAAGATGTTATCTAGCCTGGGAATGAAACATTTGGAAACCAATCCACAAGCTTGTGTTTCTGTGCCTGCTAATAATATCTTATTATTAAGAGCCGAGGTGATGCAGTGGCTAGAGTGCAGCACTGCAGGCTAATTCAGCTGACTGCTAGCTGCAGTTTGGCAGTTCAAATCTCACTGGCTCAAGGTTGATTCAGCCTTCCATCCTTCTGAGGTCGGTAAAATAAGGACCCAGATTGTTGTGGGCAATATGCTGACTTTGTAAACCTCTTAGAGTAAAAGCACTATGAAGTGGTATATAAGTCTAAGTGCTATTGCTATCTTTCAGAATAATATGTTGACAAATGTTAGCTAAAATGAACTTTAAAAGCAAATGGCTGTCCAACCAAGTAGGGTTGGAGACAGACAAGATTCAGAAGGAAAATTGATTTGTGCCCCTAATTACTCCTAACATCCTGATGTACTCCTAACATCAAAGAAAGATTTATATTGTAATTTCAAGAATATAGGATTGGAGGAGAGGAGATGCTGGAAGGCCCAAACCTTTGAGGTAAGCCACTTTTCCAGGTTGAGTTTATTAATGCAAACTTTTCTAAGTAGCTATGCCTGTTCACAGATGCACATATTACCCACTTTCCCTGTGGCCAAATGGGAGAGTACCCAATATCTTGAAGTCAGAAATAGAAAATTTTGCTCTCTATTGATTCTCCAATCACCATGAAAGTGACATTCAGGGGGTGTTTTTTGTGCTCCACTTCTGAAATTACTCTTTTTCCATTTTATGTTGCTGCAACTCTCCTATTTGATTAGAATAGGGTGCTTGAGTTGTTGCAGGCTAATTCTGGCAGTACATTGACAACCTTGCAGAGAAAAGTAAGTTTTCATTTGAGTCAATACTAACTATGTTCTGAGAGACTCCTCCCCCAAGATGGCTGCTGCCTAGTAGGGATTTTTTTTCTCCCTGCCAACAATCTGTTGTTTTTATTGTCCAGATTGATTCTGTGGCAATATTGGTCCATGCATTTGAATGGGAACACTTAGGAATGACCCAAGACATCTTTTGGATAGCTGTGGATCTACCCAGGAGGGGGAATCTTAAAGATTGCAGCTCCCTATGAGAGCACCCAGAAAGTATTTTGTCTTCTTCCTATCAACAGAACATTCTCATGAACAAGCCTGAGTTTTAACTTCACTTTTTCAAGTTTTGTTTTGTTCTTTATCTTTAAATGTTAATTGGCTGACTGCTGATTTATTTTAATCTCCTGCTGGATTTTATGTGTTTCTTCTGCTTTTTTTCTTTGACCCATTTGGCTGTTCTCATTAACTTCTGCTTTTCCACATGAAAAAATGGCATGTGCCTTTGGATGGTGAGAGCGCTTCTACTTGATTTATATTTTATTCGATATTTACCACAGAAAATTTGAACTTTTTTAACTTACAAAAAGTTTTTGGATCAAAGTATCCAGAAAATACTTTCCCTATTCTTATATCCCCCCCCCCCGCTCTGCCTGTCTATTATATTGAACAACAACATATCAGATTATACAGGGAAGGAGGCTGTCACATGGGGGGGGGGGGGGAAGACTACTTGGCAACACGCAATCTTTAGCTGGAAGTTTTTCTAAAATGTTTGATGAACTCATAAGATTCTAGAAAACATTCAGAGGAAACTGACTGAAAATAAATCAAATCCACAAAACGAATGTGATTTCAAAACAGTAGATTCGTTCAGAAGAAATATGGACTCAGAAATAAAAGAGATTGTGGAAAACATTCAGAGGCAAAAGGAATGTGATTTCAAAGCAGTAGATTGGTTGAAAAGAAGAAAAATGGACTCAGAAATAATAGTCAATTTCATATATCTTCCTCAAATCCAAGTCTGTACTTCTATATAATAGTAGAAAACAATCTGGATGGATAAGTGACAAATTAGTCTTTTTAAAGTGGATTGAATGAGATTGGGGAATGAATCTATTATATTTAATCGGGGAACAATTTCATCTGGATTTTGGGGGAAGATAGATTACCTTTGGAAATTGAATTTATTGTACTCAATCAAACAACAACTATGTTTTCTTTGATGTGGTTTTCAATCTTTTCTTTCAGCATTTTTGCTAGATCACGTAGCTCTACTCTTTCGAATTGTTGCACAGGAAGATCTTCATCCTGTATGTTAGTTTCTTCCATTGGCTGGTCAGTTTGTTCAGGTGTTGGAACAGTTTCTTCAGCTTGTTCATCATTACATGTTGTTTTCTTTTTAGCCAATGTTTCTAGATGTTGCATTTCCACATCTGTGAAAACTTTATTATGGATGCTGAAATATCTTTGATCCATTAATCTTTGTTCAGTTACGTTACTTTTCCTTCCACACTTGCATCATTCTTTTTTGAAATCCTCTGGCTGTTGGTTTGATGATTTCTCTATTTTCTTCAGTTGTCCAAATTTTGCGCTTTTGTTCCAGTTGCTTTGCAGTTGCACGCCCTGATTTCCTAGCAGTAGCAACTGAGCGCTGTAGCCCATTTTTTGACAGGTGTCTAGGAGCCATTGCATCTGATGTGGTCCTTATTGATCCCAGCAACGACCGATTTGGTGTGGAGTTTTGTTGATTTCTTTTCATCATTGGTGAGGATAGGTGCCTGGGTTGGTTCATAGTGGCTAAGCCACTACTGATTATGATGATTATGATGATTATGATTATCATCTCGTCTATTTTTTTATTAATATAATATATAGATGAGAATTTGTAAATAGATTTAGTAGTTTAGTAATTTAGAATTCTTTCAATCTGTTTTGCAAAGGGTGGGAAACTTATATTATTGTAATACATTAATCAGCATTCAACTAGGGAGGACAATATGTTTATACTGTATATGTTAGTTCCTTTTTTAAAATGCATTTTTAAAAATGTCTTGTTTGGTCTGTTTTTCTTTTTCTTTTTCTAAATACTTTGGTGTTTGTATTTTACCTTTTTTTTTTGAAAAAAAGTTTTCCAAAAAAAAAAATGCTCTGTTCCTAATAACTTTTTAAGGCAGACTTTTTTTTAAACACAAATGCAGCTGTTTTTGCTATGATGGTGATGATGATGATAATGATGGATCATCACACAGTCAGTCAGATATTCTCACTGGATATGGCATTTTTATCCACCTATTAAGTCCTTCCCAAGTTCTTGGTTAGGCAGATGTTGTTGTTTAATAGTAGTACTCCAACTGTTTTGAGTCTGTGCTAGAGGTGAAATTCACTACCTTCCCTACTGGTTCGCAAATGTGTGCGTGCCATGTGCGCACTTGCTTCGCTCACATGTGCCGTTTTTCACACATGCGCAAAGCAGAGGTTTAAAATTGTCACAAAAAAACGATGTTATGACGTCTGCATGGCTGGGCAGAGCCTCCCGCAGCCACCGCTACCGGTTCACCTGAGCCGGATAGAACCGACTGAATTTCACCCCTGGTCTGTGCCCAAGACACTCATCAATGTTGACATATATTGCTATCTTTGCTTTCCTTTGCCATTGTCATTCTATTTCTATTTTCGGGCCTTTGTGTTTTATGATTTTCTCCAATCCTTTCTATTCTGCTGTATTGCTACATCCAGTATACAGTCTTTTTTATTATTTTTTTTATCAAGAATTGTTAAGTTTTAAGTGTTAACTCAAGTGTTATGTGGCAAATGTTTGGCTGTATGAATTCTAAAGTTCCAGAGCACATTAGCTTCTTCATTTTCTGAGGGGTCCTTGGTGCTCTCTGAAGTTGACTGTTTTCTTGCAGAAGTTTCATTACCAAACTGGGTAACATCATCAGGATTAAAAGGGCGTGGGCTTTGCTGTCATTTTATATACTAGTGGCTTGCCCTATGAATGTTTGTGGGAGTGATCTTGGTGGCTCCTTGATTATGCTGTTTATTTGTTTGTCTAAGTTAGTAGTTCCTTCATCGGGGTATTACTTATTTCTTGATTGTTGATGTAGTCTTAATCTTGGCATAATTTATGGAGTTTTATACTTTCTGGCTTAAAAGAGCCATTGTGGTTAGAACTAGAAAACCTTGACCTTTACCAACTTCTTCTTCACAATGAAACTCCGAAAAGGCTTTGAAATATCTTCATGGTCTCAAGTGGTTTTGATCTATCTCTTTCTTCTTCACTTCTCAGGCAGGAAAAAGATCCATTGACTTTTGAATAATGTCCTTTCCATCTTGGTGCAGTTTGGTTAGGAATGAATGACCTTGCCAATTTCCAGGCTGCTAGGTTGCTCTACCATTCCCTTTCCATAATCATGTATGGATGGGCATAAATAAACAGATGAGCAATGTGCTCTATGGCTTATGCATATAAAATGGTTCATTAAACCAGGTCAGCAGGCTATAAAGAGAACCTCTATAAAATGTTTGACAGATGGCACCTACCACCAGCGAGATTGGCCAAAATGTTCCCGAACAGATCCCCAGATTGCTGGAAATGCAGACAAGCTCAAGGAACGTACTATCATATGTGGTGGATGTGTGCAATAGCAAAAAAATATTGTATTAGAATACGAAAGTGGCTTGAGGATAATTAAACAGCAAATAGAATTGAAACCGGAACTGTTCCTATTAGGGATACTTACAGAAAATGATGATTAAAAAAATATTACATGTCATAACCGCAGTCAGGATTGTATATGCACAAAATTGGAATAATAATACTATACCATCAGAGGAAAGTGTGATAAGGAAAGTACTGGAGTGCGCTAAAATGGACAGATTGACAAAAGAAATAAAAGATAAAGGAGAAACAGTACTATTTGGAACGTATGGTACAAATGGTTATCGGATAGATACAAAAGTTAAAATGTTAAAAAAAGAAAACTTTGGAGTTAGAAAATAGTATTGAATCTGTACAAATATAGATAACATAAAATGTATGTTTATAAAATGCATGTTTATATTAATATATTAGTATGTATAAAGGAGAATAGAACCACGTGTATAGATATATAGATGTAAGGGGAAAAATGGATATATAACGGATGTATACCGATGCGGAAATGTTGCAAAGAGGAAAATTGTTAAAAACTATTAAAAAATGTTCAATAAAAAAAATGGTTCATTGGATTGTCCTGGAATTTACTGATGTAGGAGATGTATATTTAAGGTTTATCAATGCTGAGTCAGTAAGGTTCAGAAGTGCTTTATGATAGGTTAGACTGTATTGTAGTGAAGGATTCCAGTTGTTCAACACCTTTTTGAAACATATGTATCTTCATTGTGAGGGCTGAGTCCGACATTTCATTTCTGTGTGCACTGCATCTTTGTAATATATCTCACATGTAATATCTGCATATTTAATTTTTGTTCCCCTTTCCCCCATGTTTCATTCTCCCACAATTTAAATCATATATTTTAGCCTCTCTCTACCTCTGATGAAGTGAGCTGCAGCTTACAAAAACATATCCCACTTAATAAATTTGTTAGTTGGAAACAATGCTACCAAGGCCCATGGGTTTTTCCATCTTTGGGGAAATACTTTATGTTTTGTCATAAGGCAAATGTCTACACTATATTCCTCCTAGTAATGGTATAATATGTGATCTTTATTTTAAATGCCATTTGTCAGCCTATTTCATTCCATGTCTGTTAAAGAGGAGATATGCTTTGTTTGCTATTTAATAACAGCATTACCTGCAAAATTATTTTTTTTAGAATGATGAGATATAGATGCCAGTGAAGGGAATAAGAGGCCAGACCACACCACCATGGTGCACTGTTC